>JAUMHA010256590.1:0-13703 GCA_032359765.1 Saxidomus gigantea | reverse complement strand
GTCAGAATCTATTGCGGCATCCTCCACAATCTTCCAAAGGGAAGTTGAAATTTCAAAGCTGAATGTCGAAAGCGAAGATAGAGAAATTATAATTGTTGAGCTTATACTAGTTCTGAGTAACCGTCAGTAGGTTGTAAAATGGATCAATTCTAGAAGACAATGTAGTTAATATTATCTTCTTCCTTTTCTACGTCGTGTCGTTCATACAGTGAATTGTAAAGCACTAATATGATACTACAAGCAATAATATCAACATTGTCAGATGCTCCAATATCTTGAAATTCAAGTAAAGGTGTTATAAAAATCGGTCTGTCAAACAGAAAGTAACTAGGAGCATCTTTGATTTTGTCGTTTGTTTTTCTTAACAGAAATAAGAAAACATAACTATTTTGTAGAAATTTTACACAACTTTAAGATTAATTGAAAATCTTCAGAGCTGATCTATTCCTGTGTCAAAAAGAGTTTTGAATCAGCTTGATAGCTATAGGTTGTATTTGTTACGTATCAGTTTTAATATGTGTAGTATAGTAGACTTCTGGTTACATTGTCTGTTGTAAGTTCCTTTACTGGAACATATTTTGTCCTTTGAAAACTACTTTTTCGCATGTTTGAATGACGTAGTGTTTCCATCACTACAATCTGGGGATCAAAATTAAACCAAGTAAACCTAGAAATTATGCATGTTATTCCGTCTTATCTTCAGAAAAACAGTCATATTAGCATTTGCAAATCAATCGACAGAAATACAGAATACTTTATTATTGATCATATCAATATATGTTTCGTTGGGAACATTCACTATCAAACTATGAAACTTAAGAACTAGAGTTCTAGAATTATTAATGATAAGGTGTTGATTCAATCAATATTCTATTTTTCAGTTTTATCCAAAATAACGACATTTTGTTAGGAGAATTAACCTAAGAGAAATGTTGCTATTTCAAGTACCTAAAGTCAGGACATTGTCTAAGTAGGACTTAATTATTATGTGACAATATTATTCAACAAAAGTATTCTACTTCTTTGATAGTGAAAGCAAACAGAACAATAAAAATCGACACATGTTCCTCAAATCTATTCTCTTAGCCTTTAATGAAACTTGAAACGGACTTTTATTATCAAATACATTTAGTATCCAAAAAACCGGTGCCTTGGCAACTGTATAAAGATCTGTACATATTATACAAATTAACGAAAGCAACAGTACATAAGTCTTAGTTAACAAAGAGACGGATACACATCGTAAGTCAATACTATATACAAAACGACACTTTACCAAAACGATGCATACAATGATGATCACAGTAAAGAAATAACGTTTGTTGTTCAGCAAGCAAATATAAAATAAACATCGGGGAACCGAATAAACAAATGAATACAAGAAGTTATTGCAACCTTTTGAAGAATCAGACGTGGGACGTTTAGAAGTGGCATGGGAAATGAAACTAACATGTTAGGCACATCATACAATACTGTACATACTGAGTATCATCGCTGTCTTTTTCATAAATGTATAGAAGATGTACAATGTGACCTTCTGTGTATATGTTTATTTGTTTGTGGGATCTGTGGTTGATGGAATTATTTTTCTTATTCACATTGCCCATTATTTTTGTAAAGGTATCTTTCCGTGAAATAATTACAGTTTCAAAAGCTTTAGAAATGCTGTGGTTTTATAACAATTGTCTTCATATCTTTGCATTACCAAATCTCTAAGGGAAATGAAGAGTATCGTTTGAACATTGTCTGCGAATGACATTCCCATTTATATAACTAGCCACAATTCCCAAAAGGAAACTCCTGAATAGATATACTTTGATGGTAATGGAATAATGCTACGGTTTTAGACAGCCATATAGTCATTTTCTTTTTATTAAAGCTACGCACAGATTTACGAGGACATTTCTGCTGTTGTATACGAAATAGGCATGCGTATGACCTACTACGTTTGTGACCGTGTTTATTGATCAAACGACACATAAGACATTGATAAAAGGTGATTAACACAGGCCAGTTTAACGAGACTTGTTACATTTTTTTAAGCAAATGGAAATGTGAGTTTGTAATTTTCTCTAATTATATAGCAGTGATATTGCAACGTTTCTAAACAAAATTTAACTAAGCTGCATTATTGACGTAAGCAGGTGACGTAGTTTTATCGCAGGCGTCTTAATAATAATAATAATATAATAATAAATTCTTTATTTCAAGAAGGTAACATATTAAGGTTATACAAGAAGAAATAAAAGCATAGACCTTATTTACAACATTGCCTTCTATAAACACATTCACTTACATACACTGAAACTGTCCAGTTACACACAGTCATTCACTTATTGACAGACACTCAAAATAAACTTATTATAAGTATTGTATAATTATAGGTACCAGTACATTAATATTGTCGATACATGGTATCGGTGTGTCACAAGAAATTAAAACGTTGCTAAGTCAGGTCACAATATATCATTTGTAAGCTAATTTGTTATAAAAGTCGGAACAAAACATGTAAAACATAACGTAATGCAATGAGTATAAATTTATCTATTCGTAAAACAAATCTCATGCAACTTTGCCAGCAAATTATATTTAAAATTGAACAAAATTTACGTAAGACATCTGGTTAAAGCATCAGTATCTCTGTTGATCTTTTGGGAGCTTCGCCGGGAGGTTTGCTAAAAAAATCAGTGAAACGTTATTTTGCATCATGTTCTATAATGTTATAGAAACAAAGATATCATGTACATTATTGTTTCAGTTGTGTGAAACATTTTAGATGTTTAATTGTTAAGAACGCGAGATAAAACGGGTAATAACATACACTTTCAAATAAAAACAAGAATATAGTGTCAAATGACGTGATTCGCAGAAAAAACATGTGGAAAAATAAAAGAAATAAGTTCAAGTGGATTTCAAAGAAATCAAATAGCTTGGCCATCGATATATGTATGATACAAACGCAGTATGTTTATGAAAGCAGTTTCAAAGAGACTGAAAGGGCATGCAATTGGCTGGCTCGTGCTTGAAAAGGTTTACACATATACATATGTAGATACATGTTCTGAAAGGTGAATAAGAGATACCTTCATTGAAATTGGTTTGTCTTTAAATATGACCAAATGTCATGTATAGAACAACACTATTAATCTAAAGAGAGTTAATAAAAAATACATATTTAAGAATTATATCACATAATGTCATGATCGAAATTCCGCCAGGGAGAGGGTTCCCTTTTGTACGTTGCTTGCGTACACAAGAAAGTGGCTTCCAATACTATAAGTATTCAAAATAGGACAAAGTTAATTTGTCTGTATATGAGAAAACTGTTTGTAAAAACGATAACATATACACACACAGAAAAAAACAGAAAAAGCACTCCGAAACATTTATTTTTAGTTACTTCAATTTAAAATCTCTTGGAAACGGATTTCTTACAGTATTCAGATAAAAGCATGAGCTCAATGATTTTCAAATTTGAAGAAGATGTTATTAACAAACACAATAAACACTGAAAATCTTGAATATTCTAAAAACAACACGCTGATCTTTTTACTTAAATTTGACACTGGTTAATAAAAAGCCCCTAACCAACTCTGCAAGAAGAATTCTTCATTTTTCAGAATTTACGCAAAAATAATTAAATGAAAACGGTTGAAAAACGTCGGTGACATCTAAGGATTAGTCCATGGAAACAAAAAGAAAAACACAACAAAATTAGAGGCCTTTCTAGCAATGAAACAACCTTTAATCTTTCTTGAATATTAAAAAGTTTCCTGGTAAAAATAATGATGGTGTAATGGAATGAATTATGACACTTACCTCAGGCCTCAAACCTGCAATTGCATTATCAGTTGAAGGGTGAAAGTATACAGCACGGAAACTGGTATTGTGTTCAAAATCTGGCAGACAAATCAACTGTAGAGAACCTACGTAAGCATGAAACATAAAATACCGATATGTTGCACAGAAACAGAAATATGAATAAAACAATTTTAATAGGCTTCTCCTACAGATTTGTAGTGTGAATTTTCGTATAGTTGATATATGTATTTTGAGCTTGTTTGCCGAGTGTTATTTTCCTACGGAAAATTCTTTCAAATGTAAAGTGTGGTAAGCATGTCATGGTTAGTTGCTGTTTAGTTTTGATGATTACGAGCACTATCCAATGATACAAATGACCGAGAACAGTATCAAGACGTTACCAAACTATTATTTTTATATACGCTATCTATCTCTTTCTATAAGTTCTGAGTCTTTTAAAAATCAAATACAATATTATCGCTAACCCTTACCCTTTCCCCTTTTCAAGTTCAAAGTTCTGTGACACGAAAACTTCGCCGAGAACATGTTAGGCAATAAATGATGCAAAAAAGACACAACACAGTGTTTTCAATTAGTTTGTCGTGACTCGACCTCCTTTATCATGACTGTCTTCATCCTTACGTTCCATCAAATGCTAAACGCTCAAGCTGAGAATTGAAATTATTCTGACAGCATGAACTATTTCTTTATTACAAATTTTCCATTTATATTAATTTACAGTTTCCTCACACTATGGACATAAAATAAATATAAATTAAAAAATTTAGTTCTTAGCAGGGAGGTCTGTGACAAATGTTTGAACATTAGAAAAACATGAGGATCATGTGTTGTCTTGGACTGTGAAATATAGTTAGTGCCTTTCAAAATTGGAATACCAAAGGAATAAATACACGCAGAAACAAACATTAAAGGATGAAATGTTAATATCGTAACAACTGATGGGAACTTGATATTTTGTTACACTGAAGTATAACATTAATAGAGTATAAGTTTTTAATTTTATAAAACTATTGTCTTTCTTTGCATTTATCAAGTCATGCTTTATGATGTAAGGATAAGCCTAATATCAAGACTCATAAGCAGTTTGCAAAATTAAGTAAAAATTACAATCACCTTCGGATGTGTTGCTGTTGTATAAGTTTAACCCCCGTTTCAACCGTATTCAGTCATTTGTACCGTCGGGTAGTTAACCTAACCCTCGTTCCCAGAAAGAACTCTATCCTACGTAAGAAAGTGCCAACTATCTCAACATTAAGAGTCATATTCGGTCTCGAACCAAAGACGCTCAATCGAAACGAGGACACCTAGTCCGTTATAAATCAATAACTCCCATTTTCATGCCAAGTACTTTTAATTTAAATATAATGACAAAACCATGACACTTATTTTCATACCTTCAAATGATATTCGATGAAATACCAAAGACACAGACTAAGGCTTTCACAGAAATAACCACTTGACTGAACAGCTACATAAAACACTTAAAACTACACAATAAAGATGAATCAGTGCAAATCTGCACATAGACTAACCAAAATCCGGTACATAGATTATTACTTAGTATATTACAGAGCACCTGACATATATCACTACAAAATTGAAACAAGGAATAAATCACAGAGTATAAAACAAGCAATGAATAAAACAGTAGATTGATCTTATTCATGTTTGATATTAACACAATCATAAAAATTGTAGCTGATGACTTCTGCAATGGACATTCAAAATTTGTAGGTGTTATTAATTTGTTCGGCAAATATTGACGAAAGTTAGAACGTAACTTCCTCCAAGGCTTAAACATAATATTATTAATATTACAAACATTGCAAACCCAAGAACTTGCGAAGTATATTAACATGAACTCTGACCAGTACTTGCACTGAAAGCAAAGATTGTGATCTACTAATGCGGTCCTAACTCGATACCTCCAGGGTAAGAATTATAACGTCAAGTCCCTACACCACGCTGCTCCCAAAATAAATTCAGCTTATTCCTCCAAAGAACCAGACTGGGTTGCTATGCGATATATCAAAGCATTTATAGAGAGACAGGTGAAGAACTAAACCATTTAATAGAATAATTATTACTTATTTATTCAAACGGTAAATTAATGCTTGAGCACATTTTAAAACGCTGTGGTTTAATACTGATTTCCTTTATAACATTGCGATACTTAAATTTCCTAGGGAGATGAAGTGTCATTTTAAGAGGAGAACCGTTAGATTAAAGTTCTTTGAAATTATTTAGTTTTTAGATTAGTCCGAGATTTCTCTTTAAAAAGTAGTCTGATCAATAAGGCGATGTGCTGAAATACTTGATATAACGTGACACGTCTTTATACTTATTCAGCAGAAGCGCATATGTTAAAACTTAATTGCTAGGAAAAATGTTTATAGCAACATATAGATTCTGACGATCAACTTGAGCAACATGTAATAACTTATAAACATTGTCCTATGAAATGCAAAGGAGTGATATAAATGTACCATTGTATAATAAAATAACTACACGCATTTGGCTGCTACGTGTATTCTATAAAGAAGATTTATTCGTAAATATTGCATGACAAGAGTATTTTCCTTTTGGAGTTCTCTCAAGTCCCATTGCCAGACACTCATAATTGAGATTTAATTGCAGCATCAGGTACTTTTTTCATTGGCTGAAATCTAGGTGGATTGGTTTTGATTGGTTGATTCTTTACAAATGAGAATCTGGTCAATAGTTTAGGACTTTAGTAATGAATTGTTTATCATTACAAGATTTTTTAAATTAATTTCCGTTTCATGTGGTAAACCGAGAACTCGAACTTGGTAACACTGGATAGGGTAGCAGGAAATGGGAAGCCTTTTTTTTGCAAAATCAATGCGAAGCCGATATTTATTTCATATGTTAATGATTTTATATCCCTATCCCAAGTTACTTGCTGGAAAGAAATCAGAACTGTAAGATAAGATCCACAATGTGGTAGATTTTAGTGAAATCCACAGAAAGTGTATGACGTTGCAGAAATTTTGTTTGATTGTCGAAGACTATAAACATTACATCAAATACCCCAAGAGTATCAAGATCATAAACTAATGTATATTTACAGTTAGTTCGGAACTAAGAAGGTGATAGGATCTACTCGTTTCTAAAACTGTTGATTATAAAATTGTTTAAGATACAAAATGTATTAACTAAACAAATTATCATTATTGAGACTTGTAAATAATACGCTGAGGAGATAGACTACATAGCCTTGGCTAGGGAATTTCCTGTATAATCGTTAGCCGAATATGTATGTACAGAGAGCAGAAACACAGGTATTTAACTTCAAAAACGTAAACACAATACTAAGAGACTTCCCATGCAGATGAAATTTTTAACAAGAAAAGCATCGAACAAGTGATAAGTAATTATCTTCATTTTAACCACAGTTGCTGTAGTTTTATCTATATATCATAAATTACTGCTATTATAATAACTAACATCATTATCACTTGACAAACGCTTCCTGTATCTGTTAAGCTGTACAGGTTTGTAACTCTGGCGAAACACATCAAAACTAATTAGATGGTGAACAACTGCCGCCGTGCTTACAAATAACAGATCAACAAAATCAAGACAAGCCTAAATTAAAATGTTCAAAGCTCTTCACATTTCTGTCTACACGACTTTAGTCTTTTGAAAATCAGTTCAAACATTTTAGCGTTTGTATAAAGAAATATATTGTTAGAAAGATCCTACTTTTAGAATGATCTTAAATGTCAATAGTTTTTTGTTCGAGTAATAATCGATGTGTTAGTCTCATACTTCTTTATTGCACATTTATAACTCACTGAGTAAACGTACATAAAGGAAAATGCTGTAATGAATCATTCAGTTTTAATTATGTTTTCTTTGTGATTACGGGACCAGATGTAATGCTATTCCAAAAGTGCTAAGCCTTGCCAGAATGATGATTGGCAACTACACAAATGTTTACTCTTTTAAGAGCGATATCGTTTACTCTAAACTTAATGTTAATTTATTTCAGATAGGTTCCATCAAACCTTTAGAGTAGGTAGAAAGTCTGTATGTTCTGATTAAATTTTATCCGCCATATGTTCCATTCATTATCTATAGTGTTAAGTTGACCTAATTGAAAGACAGGCTGGCAAACGAACGTTAAACTAAGAATTGCAGTGTTTTACTTTGGGAAATGTGGTAAGCCATTTTTTCTTCTCGTTTCAGGTGACCTATTTATACTGGTATATTGCATTTCCAGCAGAGAATCATTCGAAGAAGTGACAAGACTTAGAAACCAGATAATCGAATGTAAAAATCAGTGTAAACTAGGTTCCACAAATAGAAAAACAATGTATACGCCAATGATTCTGGTTGGCAACAAATGCGACAGAGAGAAGGATCGTGTAATTGACCAGTCGGAGCCTCAAGCTCTTATATCGGGGCAGCAACAAGCCGATTTCATTGAAACATCAGCAAAAAAGAACGTTAACATCGAGGAGATATTCGTTCGTCTGTTTAAATTAGCTAAGTTACCAACGGAAATGAGTCCCGCTTTACACCGTAAAGTGAATCCGTCTTACATAAGTAATAGTGTAGCTAACACAAGCCGGGTAGGCGTTTCAATCCGCCGTAAAATGAGTGACGCATGTGGTGCTATAGCGCCGAATGTTCGACGCCCAAGTATTCGCACAGATCTTCTTGTAGCACAAACACGAACAAATTTAAATTCAATGCCTGGAACAACAACACGTGAGTCAAGATGTATCATACAATAAGATGTGTATACCAATCTTTATCACATCAAGGTGTGTCGTTCAGAATAGATATATTAAAGTTGTTCGAAAAGCCTTCAAGTATTTTCAGACAGGTCGAAAATGTGCTTTATTAAGTTACCAAGAAATGGTTTATGTTTATTTAGGTACTTACTTACCTTATATGTTGTAATCGAAATGTTTATTGATTGGGAATGAATTACGTGTTGGGTCGACATTCAGAAAATTTTATAAATCGAGAATCACATCTGGTAGAATGTATATTGTGTTTGTTGCTAAATATGTGTTACGTTGTTGAGGGTGTTGCAGACTTCCACATGTTCTGAAATAAACAAACAAGAAGAAAGTATACATTTCGCATAACGGCTTTCATGTTGCCAGCCATTCGTAAATTCCTTGTTTAAAGTCTAACTTTCTTCTTTTTTTTTCTAATTCAAATTCTAAAGATGAATGTGAAACGGAAATTGAATTTGATGATTTATCGAAATGCAAATGCCAAGAGTTCAAATTCTTGTGCATGCCTGTGAAACATACACCAGATTAAGAAGGTGCGCGCAGATAGGTTATTGATACTTTACAAATGTTTCAAGCAAAGCTTTTTTCGTATTACATAAGTTCCGTAGTTATTTTTTTTTAGATCTATATGTTTGGTTAACAAAAGTGCCAAATTTCTTTAAATACGTTCTATGTACATATCTTTAAATATGTGTCTTGTATATATAAAGGTTAAGAACATGTTGTATGGTATTGTTTTAGATGTGTACAAAAAACAAGCATTCAGATTCTTTTCTTGTCAAGAGAGAGCATTGATCAGATTTCGACATTTATGTAATATTTTCAGTGCTAAAATAAGTTGATTGAAAAATTACAGCCATGCCTTATACATTTATACTAACAAAAACAGTGTGACATTTTCAATTTCAAGCAGGTCATATTTTATGCAGGAAACACACGTTTGTGTCAAAAAGCGAACACATTTACTACGCAAAAATATCTACTCCTTCCTTCATATTTTTTCGACCATAAAAGAATCCATTGTATCTATGAAGACTCCTTTTGTATTCAGTTCATGCAATTTTTGTTCAAATAACATTTACCTAAGCATAAACACGCAAAACTTGAATTGTTTTAGCATTCTGAATAATCTTCCAATTTTTTTTATTTCATCACGTCTGTATGCCACCTAATTGTTTTAGCTCACATGAACACAAAGTGCTCATAGTGAGCTTTTGTAAGAGCGTTTTGCCCGTTGTCCGTCGGTGATACTCAACTATTAATTTAAACGAAATCAGCTCCTTAACCATTGAGTCAATTTTAACCAAACCTTACCCTCCGCTGCACATAACGACCACCAAAGCTAAAAATAAAAAAAATCTTTAAACGACATCTCTTTAACCACTCGATTAACTAAACTTCAATTGATTGTTACTTGGATGGTCTTCTACCAAAATTGCTCACAGAGCACAATCATTGCCTTCATCATCTGGAAGTGTGCAGATCTGATTATGTATTGCAGATGTTTTCTGTTCTGTTTTCTGTTCAGTCAGGTGAGCGATATAGGGACACCATGACCACATTGTTCATTAAAACTGGACTAATTTTATTTGTTTAATTTGCATATTTTTGCACGAGGTATACAAAATTAAAACATATGTGACTCTATTTAAATTTCTCTGATTTACATTGATTTTGTAACAACTTGCAAAACACAAGGTACATCTTTTTGAAATAGTTTCTACTTTTTATTTTTTTGCACGTATAACCTAAAATTTAAAGAATAAAGACATTGATACCATAATGCTTATATTGACACTATGATCAACCTTGAAGCAACAATTGTACTTCAATATTTTTAAAGGATGGATTTTAAGAAGGTCTGCTCAGATTATACAAAATAAACATTTACAGGTGTTACTTTGTGTTGTTCATATAAATCATAATATATGTAAGATGTAACAAAATGCTTTAAAGAGATGTATATATTTGATGCAGTTGTCATTCACATTAATATTTTTGTAGTGGCTTTGTAATAAAGTTTATAAATGTAACTCTTCTTTCTTCTTAAGCTTTTGCGTCTTGTTAATATATGCGTTTATTCATCAGGTGATCATTTGAAAACTAGAACAGTCGAGCAATCATGTATCTAAATATTGAAACTATCAGTATAGCTTTCACGAAGAATTAAAATGTACACATACACCGGGCTTAACTCTAACGTTGCTGCTTTGCATGTTAGAAATATAGGATGGAGCAAAAAAGGTTATGAAACTTGGCAATTGGTTAGAAGGCAGAGGGTGCATATAACCTTTTACGATATCATCAAAGTAAGTCAAACACCAATTAATGCAAATGTATTAAATTCAGCGTATAAATGAATGGTAATATGGACATAATGTATGTTGGTAAACCATAGATTCGTAGAAATGGTACCAATAGCAAAACCATAAACTGACCAATATCACCAATCACTAGCTGTGGACAGCACCAGTACTTTCAGTTGATAACATGTGGATAGTTAGTTTTGTTGAATACATTGTAGGGTTGTACCTTAATGACAGATCAGTTATTGATAATTTAAAAAAAAATGATTAGAATCCTTGCTTATATTAAATACCTGTAGGAGATGTTGTTATAACAAAAAATCTGAGGAAATATATACTTAATGACACACTTTTAACCGATATAGAACTTCTGTATTGTTTGAAAGTTCATGTTGAGGCCCACATGGAATATTGGGGATCCAAATGTGTAGCCCTATAAAATAATGCACTCACTCACTCATTCATTCACTCACTTGTCACTTCTTCCTTGAAGGCACCTATGAATCGATCCCCTCAACTCAATACGTGTTGAATTCAAGTTTGGTTTATTTGAATCAACAAAATGTTGAATATGTTTTCTGGACCAGAATGTGTCGTTTTCTTGGTACCTGTGTCCGCTCTCAATTAGTTCACATTAGGTGTGCTCTCGGTCAAGTCCTTAACGTCAAACTTGCCTAGGCAATTGATTTGTAAAAAGTATGAAACAGTATGAATGTTGCTGACTCTTTCTCTCGAAAATGATTGTAAGATGAAATAACTTGTATTGCAATCTAGCTAAAGAAACTAGACCTATCACTAAATGTGATTAATACCCCCGAAAGACTGCTTTATAAACTGAGGAAGTTCGTAGTAACAGATTACCTTGCAAAAAAAAACTAGAAAAGAGATATTGTTCTTGGCAATAACTTTGTAATTTGTCAAGATAGAGTTATGGTTCTTGCACACTGCACTTCCTCTCATTGTGCTGGACCATTGTACGAAGTGGTATTGAATCCCACCAGTAGTTTTTGAATTATGCTACGGACAAGGAAAGGTAACAAAGGGCAAAAACTCTGTAATTAGTCAAGATGGAGTTATGGTTCGTGTGCACTGCACTACCTCTTATTGTGCTTAACCATTGTATGAAGTTGTATTGAATTCCAACGAGTAGTTTTCGAATTATGCTAATGCTACGGACAAGGAAAAGTAACAAAGGACAATTACTCTGTAATTAGTCAAAATAGAGTTATGGTTCATGTGCACTGCACTGTCTCTTAATGTACTAGACCATTGTATGAAGTTGTATTAAATTCCAACCAGTAGTATTAAAGTTATGCTCCGGACAAGGAAAAGTAACAAAGGGCAATAACTCTGCAATAAGTCAAGATTGAGTTATGGTTCGTGTGCACTGCACTTCTTTTTAATGTTCTTGACCACTGTATGAAGTTGTATTGAATTCCAACAAGTGGTTTTCAAGTTATGCTCCGGACAAGGAAAATGCAATGGACCGACGGCCCGACCGACCGACCGCCCGAACGACCGGGTGACTCCTATAAATTCCCTTAACTTCGTTTCGGGGGTGTAATAAGTAAGTTAAAACAAAATTGTTTGTTTAATTTTAATTTACTGATAGAGAGAGTAAAATATATTGGAAGGATTTTAAAGATGATTTCAATATACAGTGTTCCCATTCAAGTAAGTGGACCTGTTTCACACATATGTATATTTGATTTTACGAAATTATTATGAATATTAATGCCAGCCATGGTTAAAAATCAAGAAAATGAATAGATCTATGTGTCTTCAATTATATCATATGGTCCAGTAATAAAATTTATTTTGTGACAAAAGTTTCAGCCTGACACTCCGTCTAAGATGTGTCAAACGAGATAAAAACTTTTGCAACTAGATCTATTTGATCTAGATATATAAATACGTGTTTTGTTAACATTTTCTTACAAATACTTTCTATAATTTTAACAAAAGCTGAATTTCAAATACATTTTTTTGTCTTTTCCTATCGAGTATAATTTTACGCTGAATGTCATTATTTAAAAAAAAAACACCTTGACGTAAATATCACTAAGACATGGAACTAAGAAAAAAAAAGTTTTACGTTTCATCCTTATATAATTTGTATAATAATTCACGGAGTTGTAGCGATCAGTCTTACATATAACAGTTGCTTCAGTAATTTTACATTTAGTGCATCACATCAGGTTTATTAAGCGCAGGAGCTATCAATGGCGGCGGCCGTAAACCGAATTGAAGTCATGAAATTTAAATGAAAAATTAAGTAAATCATTAAAAAGCAATTGACCACATTTAAACGCTTTTTTTGGAAATAAAATAAAATGATAGGCTCGTTTGAATTTCACAGTTGAATTTTCTGACTTTCGGTACCTTTTAACAAGGGATTTTATTTAAACGAAAGGTAATTTACCCATTCATTTTACATCATACAAATAATTCGGAAGTTTCTATAGTTTTATCCATATACAAATGCATGGCGGCAAACGTGCTAAATAAATAACTCCTACAATGCTTGCACCATCCGTGCAAGCGATAATTATTTTTTTCAGCGCAGGAACTGTTCATCGATATCAGTAAACAAGAGCTGTCCCTCACAGGTGACGAATGCCCCCGAAAGAGGTGCCTCACAGTCTGTGTCCTCTCCATGTGCTCAATAAATGTGTTATGTAATTTAAAAATCCTTCCATGCATGACAGAGTAATCATGCATATAGTATTCCATTACTTTAAACACTAAGTGTGACCTTGACCTTTGAGATAGGGACTTGGGTCTTGCACGCGACACATCC
>JAUMHA010256146.1:0-15221 GCA_032359765.1 Saxidomus gigantea | reverse complement strand
CAACCTGCGGGACTTAGCAGGAAACGTCAGACGTACCTATATCGTCACGTCAGGCCACTCGTGAGACGTCCGTTTCAGGAAATTCTTTGCCCGGCACCTCCTTCGGATGTTTGAAATGACACATTTTATACTGTTTTAAACAGAAACATTCTAAATGAATTCAATAATGCTCATATATTTCATTGGCTCAAACAATGTTGTGATTGATGTTTGATATATGTATGTATTTTAGATTTTTATCGTTGGTACCTTTAATCCATGTGACAAGCAGATTGAGTTTAGTGATTTTAGGTTTCGAACTTTGGATCGAACCTGCGATCATTGGTTTACCGATTCAGCTCCTTTCTGATGTTTGATGTCATACAATATACGTACATTTTTGTATAAACAGCTAACAGGTTCCAGTCTTTAGTCAATTTTATTTTCCCACTGATTGAGTAATAGAATGGTCATATTCGAGCGAATGTTCAGTTTTATTTCACGTACGTGTTCTGAAATAAACGTTATAAAACCAGGAAACAACAGTCCAACGGCAGTTCATCGAAAACGTATTCATATTTAACTTCAATACATCTACTATCAAATGTGCGTTAGTTTAGAATGCGTAAAAGTATTTCAAAAGTTCCGGATGAACATTATTCAAAACAAAACTAACGGTTGTGATGTTTGGTGTACACGCTGTACAAATGGACGTCGGTCGGCAATTATTTTACATTTACCATGTATACAACACAAAAAATTACACGGGTATACTAATTTCTACTTCATATTATACATTCAAATTTAATGTCACGTAAACGCGTTCAACTAATTTGTCTGTAAAACCACTCGAAGTGCTGCGGTTTTACTCCCGCGAAGTGCTGCGATATTTCTCTGTACTCGAAGTCACTTCAAACCCTCGAGTCTAACTGGAAGTAACTCTTAGTTACTCCCGGAAATGGCGGAATGTACACACAATTTATTTATTATTTTATCTAAAGAAGTAAGGAATGTTTGTATATCTTTTTTCCAGTCCGCAACCAGCTATGTATAACATTAGCGTGAAGGCTGAGGTTCACGAATATATTGACGTCGCGAATCTTGTACACTCTTTAGAGGGTGTGAACTACATGTAATATTTAGCTTTTATGTTTGCCCTTACTAATGATATTTGCTGCATATTCATTGAATGAAATTCTCTAAAAGACATGTATGGATATAAACAATGTGGTTTATGCAGATAAATAGAAGATCTGTATTTTCAGGCGTCGTCTTGTTGTTTTAACGTTGGCGTTTTTAACGTTGACGTTATTGACTTTGCGTAACGTCTGCTTCAGAGAGTGGGTTACGGGTTACTATTTTCATGCAAATATATTTGATTTAAAGTATGGAGATGTATACATTGCAAGAAAGTTTAGAAAAACCCTCTTACATCTAGTGAAAAAAACTAAAAATGTCAAAAAAATACGATAACGGCTGTTTATGCTTGACGCGGCTCATTTGTTTTGGTTTACAAATGGTGCCAAGTCCCTTATGAAAATATCAAATACACTCTTTGCTTTTGCTATATATTTTTGTGTTATGAATTTCTGTCTTAAATAGATAGTAACTAATGAAATAGAGAGCAATTGTCTACACTTTTCTTTAAATTTTGATTTGTAAATGTAGTATTTCATTAACACTGGAATTTGATTTCCTTTTTATTATTATGTTTGTCGAATGAGAATTGAAATTATTACTTCTCCGACTAAAGGTCAACACTGTGTTCTTCGTTTAACCAGGTTTTCATACAATAACACAAAACGTTGTACAACTACACACGAATAAAACGTATGTTCAATAGTTTCAATTTCTTCTCGATCATACATGTACATTGTATGTACATGTACATAGGTTACTTTCTTTTTCTTTATTCGATATAAAAATGAATTTGTTACAAAAATGTTTTGATTAATTTTGAATTGAAATTATCTTCATTTCATTTCCTTTATTGTGTTTAAATTGGTATTATATTCTCTAAATTCCTTCTCTGATACATTCAATGTTTGCGTCTACTTACTTGGTACAACAGTGTTTCCTGTTTCCGTAATCATATCATAGAATAATTTGCTACCTTTGTTTGGTTTCAATCAATATATTACGATATGGATTTAGAGGGACCTTTTTTTTAAACAATGCAAGTTTATCTCTATTTCGCTTTATCTTAGTACCCCAATCCACCGGTAAATTTACAATTACCCTGTGGAGATATAAAAAAGGTTCTACTGATTCCGTATTGAGTCTTTAGTTCGAGAATGTTATATAAAGTGCCGTCTGTATTTAAAATATCAATGATATATATATATTATATTGTTGTTATACCAACTGTTAAAATATTGTCTCCTGAATTTATCGTTGTACCATAGAGGATAGTATAGAATATTTTCTGCGTTGTTAATTTTTTCGCAAAAATAACCCCAACTTTTAAGTTAAACGGATTTTGAATTTCATAAAATAAAGTCTTTGAATATTAAGAGCATAGCAAAATTAAGAACTGATCACACGATTTCAATCCTCGCACATTATTTTGTCTTCATTTGCAACATCAAGAAAGTTGTTGTTTCAAAATTTCATAAAATTCTGGTTTGTCTTCATTCGGTCCGTACACATTCACCAAAGATAGTTTATGATTGTGCATGACCATGTATAATATTAAGTTATTTCCTTGATCGTCCGTATAACAATGTTCCACCTTTTGAAAATTTGTTTTCGCAAAAGAATTTTTACGCCTCTGCTATAACTTGTATAAGGGCTAAAATATATCATATCGTTTCCTTATTCGGCTCTCACATACATGTAGAGCACATCTGTTTTGTAAAGTGTACGTCTTGAAAAAATAAGTTATACTTCTTTTGATGAGCAAATTGAAAAAGATCTCTGTGTTTTATCTAAATCCCTGACAAGTATGAGAACATATTTTTACCTGATCACCCATTGGGTAACAAAAACAATGTAATTGAATATTCATTTATTTGTGAAGTTTGATACATGTAGACATGAAGGACACTGTAAGGTTGTTTGTACAAATACATTGAAAACAATATTAAACTATCGGTGGAGCTGCCATGCCAATCCTAAAGTAAAACATAATCTGCTAACTTGTACGGAAAGCAGAGTCCGGGTAAAATTGAAAACCCCCCCAAAACATTATATACTACACTAATAATTCTAACACTACTGATAATTTCTCCAATATAGGCAAAGAAGGATTTGAGCGTGATTTAACTACCAAGTTTATCACGCTAGGCGTCCGGAACTATTTTTGACTGCTGAAATTCCCTCACGCGTAATCTTCACGCAACATCTATGTGTGTGCATGCGCTAATACGCTTGAATTGGTATTGTTGTGAATGAATTCACGCAACAAATCGTAGTAAAATTTTCAACACTTCCGGTATCGCCAGCAATATCAGCATCAACAAAAATAAGGCAAATAGCGTTATTTGAAGAGTAAAACAGAACAGCCAAAAGTTCACGAAATGCAAGGAATGCACGGAATACTACAAGTTCAAGACAGAGCTTATATGTAAGCGCAGCAAATATTACCCCTTCGAACATTTATTTTGGTTAAATCAACGTGTTAGAATGGAAACATATTTCACTTCACATACCGGTTAGCATATCACTGTGTGTCGTTAAGATGCTTTGTGCTCTGGCCTTCGTGATTATATTACTACGCATATACTCTCCGCACAATGATATACTAACCGGTATAGCACTCAAAAGTGAAATCTATTTACGAAATAACGTTTTCAAAGGAGCAAACATGTACATGTACAAAGGCATTCGAACGAATACCGCTAACTATTTACACCAGCAACATATTTTTCGACCGAGAAAGTGTTTAAAGCACATATCATGATATGTAACAGTTCGATAAGCTAAGATATTTATTACAAAGTTATATGTTAACTGCAAAATCAATATATTTTTTTACTTAACACATCTAGATCGAACACATTAATTCTGCAGAAACGCATGTTTTCTTTTTTAGCCTGACTAGGTAGTACTAAGATTATTTTACATTAAAAAAACGAAAACCATTCCAAAATAACTACAATATCACTTTGAAAATTCCAGTTATTTTTGTTTGACTTTACCTGTAATAACAACATTTTCTATTACAAGTGAGTACAGCGCAATAGACATGATTAACATATATTTTCACCACTTGAAAACTTTGACATCAAATGTTAATATGGCTATATAGGTCTAATGACTTCATCAGGGTTTTGACATAGATTAACTGTCACCAATTGATGTCAAGTGATCTAATATTACTTACATATTGGATGTTACAAAGTCTACAGGACTCGATTGTATAGATTACAATCTACATGTACAAAGTAGATTATGGCTCTTCGACTACTTTTTTCCTATAAAATGGGCCTAGCTCGGGCGGTCGTAAAATGTGGTGGTCCTAATAGCGGAACTTAGAAGTTGTATTATACAAGGAATATTCAATGATTAACTGCAGAACAAATAGGCATCAGTTGTGTCGCTACTCTAAGCTTGAAATAAGAACTTGTAAATATCAATTTTATATACAACACAATGCAATCAAATAAAAGACAATAACAATACAATACCGTGTAACGATTGCTTGCTGTGTTGTTCTTCGTGAATCTCTCTGGTAATAGTTGCAAGGAATAATCACATATAATTGTTTATTTAACCACTTAACAAAGCATTCATAAACAGAACTTAATGCAGAAATGTATATCTCTTGTGTGGAACTTCGCATGTATAAATCTTTGCTTTGCTGTCCCAATTAAATAGTATTGCCATTTTCGCTCCATTTCTATAATATTCTATGGCTATTGTTGACACCTAAATGTACATGATGTACTATATTAGACGTTCTTGGCGGGAATCAGTAGTATAATATTTCTATTTTACAAATTCGACCTTAGGGTTTTTATTTTCTTGAATAAATAAATTTGTTTCAGTAATTCTTTCAAAATGTAAAAATAAAATCCTTAAAAGTAGTCAACTCTTAGGTTAAAGTTATGTTTAAAGTTTCAAACAACCGGTTCCTGGTGTAAGTTTCGACCACTAAATCTAAGCTTGACACATGAATGCTACATTTATTACCAACTCAACTGAACTGATAGTTAATGTGAAAAGCTATTGTCTTAGTTTATATTTTGATATCTCAGGATTTATAAGGCATTATTCTTTATAAGTGACAGGTAAATAATGACAAGCAACGAATGGTTTTGTGTGACATGAGCTAAACCCATGGTTGTTACGTATAACTTGTTATGAAAACTGGTATTTTGGTTCATATTACATGTATAAATGCTTGACCTTGACAAAGTAACCATCATAGTCTATGTCACAAATGGATAAGCTAAAGTAAAATAGTGATGACTTGATAAGTTAAGGTAAAATCGTGATAACCATAATATTGTGTGCTAAATACTTCCACTGAGAAAGTATTTATTATAGCTGAGACACAATTATATTATTTAGATGTTCGCTTCCCTTTCTGTGAACATACTAAACTATATAAAAAATGTACATGCAATACATGTTCACTCATAAATTGGTAAATAATTGTGCATTGATAAATATTTGCTTGTTTGTTTCAATGACACCCAACATTAATTTAACAAACGTTTTGCTTTATCAAAAGATAAAACTAGTTTCCGGAAAACCTGCTTCAATTTACAAGGTACTATCATGCATATATCTCAGTAACCACTTATGATATTCAATTGAAAAGTCATTTATGTCTTCAAGGGTGTGAAACTGTCAAGTTAGATAACTCTTGCTTAAATTTAATCCAAATTATGTCCCTGGTTTGACTTAGAATATTTGGTTCAAGTTGGTGCATGCAAGGTACTATCATGCACATACCTCAGTAACCACTTATGGAAGTTATTTTAAACATACCAATAGTGTTTATGAGTATTAAGTTAGATGTCTCCTGACTGATTTGGTTAAAATTGTGCGTGCAAGGTATTACCATGCAAATATGTCAATGCATTAATATCTTCAATGGTGTCAGACTGTCAAATAATAATTCAAATCATGCCCCTTGCTTGACTAAGAAAAAATGGTTAAAGTGTTGCATGCAAGGTACTACAATGTATCATGTACATAATTCAATAACCACTAATGTGAATTATTTTAGACGTAGCAATAGTATGCAGGGGTATCTGGCTCTTAAGTAACCATAGATAGCTTTTGATTTTTTTATGATTACAGTTTTCTAATTTACTACTAGTTTCTACTTAGGGAGTCAACATATACATTTTGTATTTGTTTTGTTACTAACTGGTAAAAGTTTTGCTTTATTTGCAAGCACTGAAAATGGTGAAACGTGCTGTCATGAGACAGCTCTTGTTTCACTTAAAATTGGGAAAAAATACTTATGACCTACCTACAGCACACGTACTGAAATGTTTTCCTTATTTGCATTTTGTTAATTTTACACATTCATATACCTAATTTCTCATTCTCCTTTTTCTTCTCTTCATCATCATCTTGCTCTTTCGTAACGACGGATAGTAGAGAAAACTGTGATAAATCATTGCGTTTAAGTCATATTCTCCAGGTTTGATATACTGTCCATTTAAGTTGCCACGATGGCAGTCTTTATACCACCAGCCTCCATTATTTAGTCGTGCACAGTTTGCCTGAGAGGAATCCATGTCTTTGTCATAGGTCGAAAACTTGCTGCCGTTGTGATATGGACCGAATCGATAAGGGCCAGGAACTATTCAAAATAATTACATTTGTGAATAAGTCTATGGATGATATACATTTTCAAGTTTGCACATACACTGAAAAGATAAAGAAATGCAGGGTAACAGTATATGCAACAACTTTTTTAAAGCTTGGCCGAAAATTATGAAAACCGGTCAGAAGACTATCTTGGTCACTTGTCACTCAAACCGGTGCCTTAAGTCACTCAACCGTGTATTGCACCATGCTACATAGAGAAAGTGATACAATTAAAAAGACATGCAGAATAATGATGACAAGTTTGTCAAAACATCTGGTCATACCGCTTAATACTATTGAGGTATACACATCGCTTTCCGCTATTTACATTAAATTTGAAGCTCTTGCAATTATGGTACGGCTGACAGGGGTCAGGCTATTGTATTGCTAATGCAAGGTCAGAGGCAATAACAAAGGTTGCTATGCAGTTCAGTGTGAATGTTCCCACCATAGAACGTCTTGTCCGTCGTTTGAGAGAAACTGGAAGGGTTTACGACCGACCTCGATCAGGACGAGTCAGTCGATTTCACTTTATGATATTGGGGGGTACCGTCAAATGTGCTTAAATTACTAATGAATTATTGGTCAAAATCTACTGAAATTTTGATAATTTGTTGATTAAAGATGGGTTTTTTAGACGTATATAATATATTGTATATATTATCAAACACATCCCCTTTAAATCACCTCCAATGTGTACCCTGCGTTTCTTTATCCTTTTAGTATATATTATTTTAATACTATATATTGAGTAAGTTATAAAGCGATTTATTGAGATTTTCCTTTCTAAGTTATGAAACAATTTTAGTTGGCATGGTTGATCATCGCTTTAACTATATCGCATTATCTCAATGTGAAAATTTACCTTGTATTTACAAGTGAACCAAAATGTAAGTACATATGTAATACAAAACAAAATGCCATATCACACCAAAGGATAAAGCATCATTGAGTATCCTCTGCATATATTTCTATAAATGACATTGTCTGTTAACTGTTTACTTTTCCAATTTTTCATTTTTAAGTGTATATATACATTGTACAAACCGAAATTTAAAAATCAAATAGCAGAGGATTTTAAAGGTTCACTCAACATTTTCTATTGTTTTGGATTTTATCTATTTTGCATTACACGTGTACAAAATAGACAGGGACATTTTAATTATAATAATTAGTTGTTTAGTGCAGCATTCAGAATAATTTGTAATCTGATCTTATTTAAAGAATTCGATAAAATATTTACACCAACTCTGATTTAATTTCACTTCTCTGAATAAACATACTATGAAAAGAATCCGTTGTCCGTCCCAGGTGGATGGTGAAATCTGGCTTTGGTGAAAGATAAAAATTTTCAAATTTTTCAAAGGCTCTCATTCCACTTGCTGACTCTAGGTCTATCCGTAGGTATGTTTGTCCTTGGCTGGATATTTCATGAATGTAGTTTAGACCTGCATTTAAACATTTAAAATTTCTAATAATACATGTATGTATGAAATGTGCAAGATATGTACACAGTTAACGTTTCAAAGCTTTTCCAATAGCGTAAAGAAGAGTGACACAACCAAACTCATTCAAATTGAAACAAACATTTTTTCAGTAAAAAAAGAGACGATTTCAGCATATTTAGAAGAACATTACTCTCTATTAAACCCTACATACAAAAAGTGTTTCATACCTAGCCAAAATTCTGTGTTCAAATAACCGAATCCGTGTTTGTATTCAGTAAACTTTCTATAGAAATCCACTGATCCATTGAAACGATACTGAAATACCTATTTAGAAATAAAAGGGTATTATAATATTGCTATCGTATGAATATCTAATTCTATCAGTCGAGCTTAAGCGACCATTCATTCCGACCTGTCATGAACCTAACCAAGTTTACTGTTACATTGTATTGTACGAATTGTGATTGGTAGGACTCTGTATATCAGTGGAAATATACTGGACGAGGAAAATTGATGAGGTGAAGAATGTACTTTGATATCCAAGCAAAACATATGTGTCCCTCATAATCATTAATACGATGAACACGCATAGCGGTTCCTCAGTTCCAGAACAACGTCGATTGCTATCTCGTTCGAGATTCAGACTCCTTGTTGCCATATTAAGCAAAACTAGCATACAAGTAATTCAGGTCAGTTGATCAAGAACTAACATCAAGTTCTGTAGTAAAGATACACCTATGTAAACACTAAACACGGAGAAAACACATTCAATATATCTTAAATAAAGGTTCAAATAAAGACCATTTATTCACAAGTTAATTTCATTTTAATACGGATTGAATGTCAATCTATAACATTATAACATTTCTTAATAAAATCACTTTATAAATTAATCAAATAGCAGGTGATTGCAACAAGTACTGTTATATCTGCATTTACAGGAATTTAATGTTTGAGCTGAGCGGATATCAGTTGGAAAAATATTCCAAATTTGCGCACTGTAGTACGTAAAAATTCTTTATAATAGTTTTTCTTATACTGTGATATAACAAGGTTTTACATGACGGTGATCTCAGTCTGAAATTTGCATTTTTTGAGAATGTCAGTGATTCAGATGAAAAATCTGGGACCATGTTTTCAAAGTATTTGAAAACTAATATAGTATTGTGATATTTACATCTGTCTTGAAACGACAACCATTTCAATTCAATAAATAAATCTTTAGATGCCATTTTAGTCGGTTTAGTGATTATAATTCTTGCTGCCCGTTTCTGGCATTTTGTTATCTTACTTATGGTGGATTGGGTTTCATTACCCCGTATAATACAACAGTAATCAAAAGTTGACTTAATATAGGCGTTATAAAACATTTTCGTTATGTCAAATGTAAAAAATAAACAATTCTTTTTAGCATATATAACTTTGTGTTTAACTTTGAACACATCTTATCTTGTTGTGTATTCCAACTGAGTGTTTTTTCCTCATACACACACAGGACTTTTTGTGCGGCAACGTTTTCCACTTGCGTTCCATTTATATCAAGCATTAACTTATCAGCATTCTTCAATTTATGTTTGCTACATAGAGCATACATTTTGTTTTAACAGGATGAAGAGACATATTATTTATACAACACCAACACGAAAACGAAGTAAACAAAATATAACCCAATATAAGATTGGTTTAATTAGTGCGTAACAGTACATAAAATTTACAGTATAATAACTCAGTGTAAGACATCTCTGTTTTAGTTTTCTTAAATATTTTTACTACGAGAAAATTTAGTGATACAAATTTAGCATACAGAGATAATCAGTACAATTACATGTCTAAAAAATGTACATATATTAATGTGTTGTCAAATCAACATACTTCGAGAAAGTAAATAAAAAAACAATATGATATATGCTAAAAAGATTCACTATTATTTTCTGTTTCACAACAGTTATTTTAATAATTTGTTTTTGACCTTTCGAGAATGTTGTCTTTTGCTGAAATGTGTATACGCATCCCCAATGAGCTGTATATCTACAAACATATTGTCGAAATTAAGCATGCAGATGATACGTCGTTTATTCGCTCTGTTTCATAGCTTAATTTTCGGACAGGGCGACCAACCCTGTACAAGATGTTTACAAACGGTTTAAACAGTTCTTGCCATGATATTCTTTTAGAACTTACTGACAAATCAATTTTCTCTGTAGTTTTGTATCAGCACATAAACGTTTTAGAGCAACTGTAGCCTAAACAACGTACAACATAGTAGCAAATGACGTAGATTTGGCAACGAGGGTAATTATGCTTGTTCACCGTGATTTTTGTCAATACGACTTAGCGTTAGATAAACTGTATAAGCATGTATGTATAACCTGTCTATCGTTTTTGTCGGGTGTTAAATTTACTATGACTTGTATATAGTACATTGTATTTTCAGCTAGACATACACGACAAATGTTTTATTTGGAAACCTAGTTCAAAAATACCGATGCGCGTTGTGAATAAGATATACTTTTATATAAAAATATCGAAGACATTATTGTATATCTCCGCTGCATATGCCTTCCGTAAAACTTACCGTCCAGCCCCCTCCATTTGTCGTCATGTCACAATATACCTGGATGCTTTGGTGACTTTTCCAAGTGACTATTGTATAAAAACCATCAGTTCTTTTTCCAGAAAAACGATAAATATCATAGCAATCCGTTAGCACTGAAAATATAAATATTTTTTACAATAAAGGAGAATGCTTTAACTTTGATTTTGATTGCCAATTCTGCACCTCGTCAATTCAAATACTTCGCAAAATATTCATGTCAATAATATTTAGTGATGGTAAGAGAATGTTCCCTTTTGCAATTGTTTAATTCTCAAGTCAAGTATACAATAATAACACTACAGTACGCCGTCACATCAAACATTGCAACTGTAATCAACTATAATCAAGTTGACCAACACATTCTCTAACTGTTACCGAAAGGCTGCAGCTCCCCATGGCGGAGGGGGGCCATCCAAGCTACAGTCCTATGAAGTTTGTTTCAAGTAGACCAAATGCTGAAGGAGGTTTTGGCATTTAAAGGTACTTGTGAAATGGAACATAGCAATCTGAGAAATTGTAGAAAAGGACAGTCGAATCAACTGTGTTGTTAAATTTAGTTGAAGTTAACCCTGTCTTAATTTTTGATGACAATCCAAACAATAATGAAGTTTAGTTGGAATTGATCTGGTGGTTAAGGAGAAAATGTCGTTTCAATGTTTTTTTTATATTTTGGGCTGTTTGCTCCTTCTAAGAATTGCCCCTCTTCATGTTCCTCTTAAGTGGCTATAATATATACAACTGATAATTTTTATACTCTGTTGGTTATTTTTTCAATTAGGATTCATATAGAATGTTACTAGGACTGGTATACATTGATCCGATTAAATGGGTATTGAAAGGTCGCTGATTTCATAAAGTCAACCGTTATACATGCACCTGATGTTTATGTATCATGTCCTTGATTTGGCCGACACAAGCCAGTCCCTCTCTGCACTTCGATTACTTAAACACCACATGACGTAGAACAAGTATTGTAAAGTTGTTAGAGGTCAGTAAGGACCATTTTATCCGCATCAGAAATTTTCCCAGCAGAATTGCAGACAGAAGGTCAAATCATTGTTGTGTTATCAGGCGAATCCAATTTTTAAACCGTATGTCAATGCAACTATGTTCTTTGAAGACAGTATGTTAACATGTTGTGTAAAATTTTTCAAATGCACTGTCATTTCGACTTCGACCCTTTATCTTCATGAAATATCACTCTGGCCAATTTGAAGATCTTAGGTCAATGTGATCTTGACCTTAACCTTCGACCAAGAGACGCAAAACCAGTTAGGATTCATATGTTATGCATGATCAATGTCCGTATCAAGTATTATACCTCTAAATCAAAGCCTTCTTAAGTTAGTGTGTGGGGACCGTTTTAAATACGAAGACAATCTGACATTGACCTTTGGCAATATGACTTTAAAATGTGTTGGATTCATCTACTTTCCTTGACTTATATTTCTACCACGATTGAAAATTCTGGGCCAAAGCATTCTCAATTTTTTTTAGCTGGAACCAAAGATCTACAGACAAACCTACGGACCGTCCATCCTACCGACCGGCCAACAGATGCACATCAATATTCCCCAATTGTTTGAAAGTGATTGAGTTGGCAGGGCGTATAATTTTGAATAAAGTAAAATGTCAAGATATTTATAATTGCATAAACTAAAATTTGGTGGCATGAAATGTTTGCGCAACTGGTGGACCCCCACAGTATTGCCTTTCTTATGAAATAACAAGTATTGTCCGTCTTAAACTGTCACACAATTAAGCATCCTGTGCACACCACATTTTAAGTTTAATTGTTTGTATACGTTCACAAACAGGATCACGTTTATTGAAATATAGTTCTTATTGCACCTTTAAAATAAAGATGGTATTAAGATTCATAACATTAAAATTGACTTACTATTACATGTAGAATCGTTCGTCCAGAGTCCATTAGCCTGACACCTGATGACACTTGTTCCAGCCTGATAGAATCCTTCGTCACATGTAATGGTCACATATTCTGAAAATGACGTCACTGCAAATTTTGATATACTCCCGTGTGTCGGTATGACTGGCAAACCACATGGCACTATTTCGCACATCGGCAACTCGTCCCAGACACCTGATTCAGTGCATCTGATTATGTTTGATCCTTTAAGCTTATATCCTTGGTTACATTTCACAGAAAACGTGCTATTGTATGTACTATTGAGCAGACCAAATATTTCTACATTCGGACTATTTCTCGGAACACCGCAGTCAATCGCTTTACATGTGGGAATTTCAGACCAAGTTTCGTCAAGCTGACAAATAATGGTTTTGTTCCCTAGCAATTTAAAGCCTTCAGTACAAGATACTACAGCCTCCGTTCCAACTACTGAACCGTTTGTTTCACATTCTGATATCATACTGTTTGGTATCACGAAATCACCACAATAGTTTGGGATACATTCTGGAGTAGCACTCCAATTGCCAGATGACAAACACGTGATTAGATTTGATCCAACTAATTTACTACTCTTCTCACATTCAATTTCAATAACATCTCCAAGATTGGACCCTGTGGTATTTACAACTTGGCCATTTTCCATATATGTACTATATTGTGGGCATCGTCTTGAGTTTCCTGTAATATTCAGAAATGAAAATAGCACAAACTAACTTTTAATATGCTGCCGTTACCTGACAGTAAAAAGGTGACTTGGGAAGTTATGTCACGTTTGTCCTGTACATCAGATATCCACGATAAGAAATTCGTTCTAAGAATGGGGTTAAATAGGCAATGCTTAAAGCTCTTGAATATTGAGAGATCAGAAAATTGGGGATATTCCTTTTATTTTAATTTACGATAAAATCAGCCTTAAGGTATTGTGAGTGTAACGATAACTTCCTGTTTTATGACCATTTGGAATACTTTGGATTTTAAAGCTGTACCTTGGCGCAATGGTACAGCGTCTGCTTTGAGATCAAGAGGTCCTTTGTTCAATCACGACAGGAGCCACATTTGTTTCAGTTATGTTTTATTTTTTAGTTGTTCGGTATATAAACTATTTATATTGCAAATTCCGACAATCGCATCAGATTAGTTGGAAACATTAATTTCTTCAGATAGTGTAGATTTGTCAAAAATAGTTCAGATGTTCGTCGCCTTGCTTTCAGTCGTTACAGCTTCTCAATTTTGTTACAGTTATTTAATAAAAACACGTTAATTTTAATACCATAATCGAATAAAGACGCGTCAATTTAAATCCAAAACAGCAAATGGGGTCAATTATCTAGCATAGTATTATTCCGCGTTGATAATGTTTTGTAAACAATCTCCATACAACATCTATACACTGTGTACGGCTGGTCCGTCATATATAGTGCATTATATCATATCATTGTATTATATACATACTACAATGCATTTCAATCGATTGTTTATTGAAAATTATTGTAAATTCTCAGTAAAAGAACTAAGAAGTGCGTGTAGCTATCGCTAATCTGAAAATATATGTATAGTAGTGCTAAGGCAATGGCAATATCAAACTCCCCGTATCGGTTACTTCCCCTTACAGTATACATTTGAGAGCGACAGCTCATGTTATCAAATCGCTGTGAGGAGTTTGTGGCAATATAAGATATTTTCCAAAAACCACATACTGCTAATAGATATTTGATACAGTACGATAAGTTAGCATAGAGTGTACAAAGTGTGACTATTCTAAATTTGCGGATACGTACACATACAGACGTTTCATAAAAATAATATCATTTAAAACAAAAAAGATATATTAACTAAACTCAAGAACAGGCGTGTCGGCTATGTTAAACCCTTAGAGGCACCATTTAGACCTCTCAAGAATGCTGGGACAACTACTTGATAGCGGTCACACCCAAAGAATAAAGAGCAACACGACAACATATACGTCTGTGCTCTGTGCAAAGACCGGTTACATAATATAACATATGGGACTTAAACTCAAGGGAAATTTCTCACTAAAATATATATGTAGAGAAAATTACGCTACTGGCTTCTGGTGCTATGTTACTCGAATTCGAGTCAAACGCAGCTTTATCAATCGCGCTAAATTATAGAAGTTACTTCATGGTGGGAGGAAGGGGTTGGAAGTGTTAACAGTAGTACCGTCAACAGTCCAAACATATGACGTGGCCATTCATGGAGTATCGGTAGGGGGAAAGGCTTGAAAAATCAACTGACATTACTCTCATATTCTTCTTTGTATGTTATATTCCTGAAGATTTGAACTCGAAATCTTTTTTCAATCCCGAACAACTACAGTGTTATCAGCGCTTTGATTTTAGTAATGAAAATGCATTACATGAACATTTATGTCACTTGGGAAGATATGAGAACTATATCTTCTTAAGGTAGTGGATGTGTAATGAGTACTTCCTGTTTAAGGATCATTTGGAATACTTTGGATTTTATAGCTGTACCT
>JAUMHA010256035.1:0-15221 GCA_032359765.1 Saxidomus gigantea | reverse complement strand
GTTCTGGATATTCACAGTTTCGGACAAAATCAAAGGTAATTAAACAATTGACAAATTGATAACAGAATGCCGGATAAGCCTTAGCATTTGAGTTATATATCTACACTTGTTTTCAGGGGAACAGGGATAGTGTGTGAATTTTATTACAAAAGAAAGGAACATAGACCGCATAAGAAACTTCTCCGGAATACCACCACAGTAAATTCCAGATCCTCCATATCACACAGCAGCAATTGAAGTCCATCCATTTCCCTCTTAAGCTTCATGGTCGTATGGAAATATCCAATCATTTTCTTACAAAAAACTTTTCAGACAACAATTAGAGTATGCATCATCTGTACCATGTGCACGGTGATGACACCACACAAACAATTAAATATACACAAGCTGGATATGGTCCATTGACAAACAATCAGACTTGTCCAAAATGATTACTGATGATACACTAGTGTAACGGACCTACTGAACACCCCTTGAGAACAGGTATCTAATGTCTCCAAACTGGTTATGTTCTAGACTACAAGATATGCCATAATATTGACAATATAGACAATGTGCTCTCATAGGCAAAACTATTTCGGCACTGCAAGGGTTAATATATATTTATAAAGTCAAGAGATTTGGTAGAATATGTAGTCAGTGACTTTTTACGCCCATGTATCGATATATCGTTGTATCGTCAATATTTCTAAACCGATATATATTGATACAAAAATTTTAATCAATGACATCCCTACTGGTCACCAAAAGGGTTAAGCAGAGCAAGAAGACTGTTTTGAAGTAGCACATATCCCCACACTGTCAATGTTGATCACCTAAATTCACCTTTACTCGTTTTGTTGAAATCTACTACACATGTACAAGTTAAAGAGTATATTTGTTTTGCAAACACTGGTGTCAATGTGAGTCAGGTTCACAAAACAAACGTCAAGAACGGTACCCGAGTGTACACTTTCCCACTCGCGGTTTTGTGGAGAGTGAACAAAAACATGACGTCATTAAAAGCATGCAAGTAAGCCAAGTAGTTGTGCCCTTGGTATGACTCTTGCTGTGATGCTTTCAAAACATATTTTCAACTATTTTAATAGAAGAAGTAATGGAAAGTTAAAGCGGTGTGTCACTCTCATTGACAGAAGAATCAAACAAAAATGTCAAAACCGCTTCTATTTTGAAAATAAAGAACATTGTTCCCGGTGTTTGTTTTCATTGTGGTAGAACACCTTCTACGCATTCGCACAATGAACACGACCCGACACTAGTGTTTGCAAAGCAAATTCACTCCAAGTGTGCTTGAAAAGCATCTTGTGAAAGTACTGCCAACTAGAGCTGTGACAATACACCAGTCCTGTGCATTAGTTTATCACTCTGCAAGAAAAGTATTGTTGCGCGGCAGCTCAGTTACTTACCAATTTCCTTTCAAAACACTGAAAATAAATTGCAAAGTGATATCAAGTCAGTGACTCTAACCGCTCAACCACGGAGGCAGACTTAACAGTCATAACATGAGATACATGTACATTTTTGTATCATTTTTGGATAATAAATGCAGCACATGATATTTGTCAGGTGTTTAATCAGCTAATCAATGAATACACAGCTTCTGGTCAATCTTTATCTTATTGGCTGCAAAGAGTTTTGACTTTGCAAGAAGTGCAGATCATGATCAGCTTGAACATCCATATAGTCTGATCATGATCTACACTGTTTGCTGTTCAGTCAGTGCATTTCCAGTGAGCACCCCATGAAACAACATATTGTGCTAACCACAACTCTGAAATTTTAGAATTTTGCTAGTTTGTTTTTCCAAATTATTTTTGTTCCATTATGTAGAAAGCTCCATAGCTTATTGAGTCACTCACTGAGTCGAACACTCATTCTAGATTCATCAGGCTAGTAAGAGAGAGAGGCAGCAACTTTTAACATCACTGCTACCCATTTACAGCTGGGTGGACTGATGCACATTTGGCATCAGTGTCTTTGCCAATGGACACTGTCACACACCTCATGCTTGTCCTGGGATTAGAACCCCGGACCTCCTATTTTGCTAGTCAGGGTCAATAGCCCAACAGCCCATTTACACATTACTAAAACAGTGAATCTTCGTTGAAGCTGGATTGTTTCAAGGACAGGGAGGGCTGAACATTCTATGTATATATATTACCTCAGCATTTTATGTATATATGTATGTAATCTAGTATCACCTGAACACAATCTTAATTATGGTATTGTTAGATTGAAGTTTATACAGATGATAAGAGAGTAACCAACTGACAGAATTAGTTTCATTAATTAAATTCACAAGTTCTATTAAACTGTTGTTTTGCATTTTGATAATCTATACAATGTAAATGGTAATCTTATTTATATATATATATTTACATCTATATATAGGTTAAAGTCTTTGGAAAGATAGTCATCTATTAAATGCTGTGTTTTAAGTGACCTTAAAAAACCGCTAAGATATTATCTTCTACATCACCAAGTGATTTAAGTCAAGGGCCATAACTCTTTTGCAAACTTGTTTTCTTAATATATCTTAAAGTAAGATTTGACTAGTACAATGTCAATTAAGAATGCCGGTAATGGAATGCTTTGAACCATTATTTTGTGTCAAAAACATAATTGGTTAAGTCTCCTAATGCCAAGTTCCATAACTCTACTGTGCAATTTAGTAAATTGTGCCCCCTGACGTTTTGTAGAGGGCTAGTCTGTTTGTTTGTTAGATGTGCTTATGGTCCACCATCCTTATTCAAGGTATATATGGTGCGACCAGTGGGCTAGTCTGAATGTATAGTTGCACTCTATGACTGCAAAGAATTACATATTCACAATGTATTCTAGAAAAAATTGCGTTATATTATTTATGTATCTATGGGATTATTTAACACAGCACACATTTAGTTCTTTCTTCTAAATGATTTTAGTAGGACCTGACTCTTTAATATTTCAGACTTAGCTTGAAAACAACCCATTAGTTTGCAGGGAAGCTAGACAGATGCTATTTATTTTGGCATGAGTTTTGGTATTAACTGTTAAAGACCAATGATCACCTTGGATATTATCTTACAGTACCAAGACAGATGTCTTACCAGAGAAATTGACATTTAGGAATATGTTCATAATTATATACAAACACATTCCTTAGCTTCTTTATGCTTAAATACTACACTGTTCTATCATTATTATATTGGTAAAATTAATTTGTTTTTTTTCTAAGCACAATCAAATTCAAAGTTATCACACGGTTTTAAAGTGCAATACCCTTGACTGCACTTATTCAAATTTCTCGACATCTAGCAAATAAATTACATTTTCAATTTGTATAACCAAGTTGATGCATGTTAAATATACAATGTAGTATAATGCTCAAAAGCTTCCTTCATAAATTTGAGTTTATTAGAGACTAGTTTATTATACCATACATCAGTTATTGTATACCCTGAATAATATATAGATCAATTATACCTTGTCGATATCTCAACAGAATTTTAAATAGCGTATTGTTACACTTTCAATTGTAGATATAATAAATTACGTTTTATGGGATCACAGTTTAATGTTTATTAAAGATATATAGCTGCAACGTTGTTTACTTAATGGAACCGCTCCAAGGTGAATTTATATAAAACTTTGTGTGGCGAGGCATTTCTTTGCAACTAAAATTCAAAAAGGTTCAATTCAGGCATTTTATACTGCTGAAAGGTGGAATAGTAAAATTATATGTAAAACTGAAGTGATATTTCTTGCGTCAGGGAGTTTTGAAGTATTAGAGGAAATTATCAGAGGTAAAGTTTTTTCTAAATCTAAAAAAATAGATTAAACAGGAATTTGCTTTTTGATTTAAATTCTTCAAAGTCCCGCAAAATTTTCAAAATCTCCTTATCCACGGTAACAATGGAATATAAAAGTTAAATAGTTATGAACTAAATGCAAAATGTGGAAATGCACATTATGTTGTTTCAGTTGGACAGCTGTGTAGGGCCTGTAATGGGTCTAGATGTGTTGTGGGACTGATCATTTGGCTTCTATCTTACTGTGACATCCTTGCTGGTTCAAATTCTGTCAAGAAAATTTAGCTGCAACTTCAACAGCCCTTTCTTTGTTATGAATACACAGGTCAAACTTGAGGAAAAAATTATCAAGAATAATTCAGGGTTTTCCAGGAATATTAGACAAGAAGTTACCGGTATGACCATTTTTGCCATTTTAGGGAGAAGTCATTGGCCCATATATAGTAATTTTCTTGTTGACTCTTTCTGAAATCACTTCTCTCTCAGTTAAAAATAGAGAGAATTTTTTTTTTTTTTATTAAGGACAATTTCTCTGAAGTCTCGCTCTTGACCAGTCCTTGTGAATTTAAAATGAAAGTAGTAGTATTTATTGTGACCATTGATTTTGATGTCCTTATATAGTTCACTGTTGTCAATGATTGCGTCAACAACTCTTCCTCCTTAATCAGTGGACCGGTTTCAAACAAACTTCCCAGGATTATTTCTCGTGTGGTCCTCTGTCAAAATTGCCCAAATGGTTGTGTTATCCAGTCTAATCGCAAAGTCGCATACAATCAATTGCTTCTCTAGAAGAATAAAGGTGAATTTATTCATTAAAAAACTTGTCAGTGAGTCTTTGTGAGTAATTATGATTTTTTTTTATGTTTATGCAGTGATATCCAGTCAGTATGCCTGCTAGCAAGGATCCAAGAGTTTACGTGAGGCCGGTTCCCCTCCCTATCCCAGCATGCAAGGGTGTGAAGCTTCTAGCACGGGACACAATCAATTTCAACCCCGAGAATCCATCAAGGGAGGAAGTACGGAAGAACAATTACTATCGCCGGATGAATCAGCTGTCAAATATGGGGTTCCGATCAGCCAGTCATAAACCATACGTTGGCATCGGCGATCCATTCTACTTGGACGAGAGGAAGATGATACTTCATGCATTAGGACAATGGACTGAAGTAAGTCATAGCGGTATACAGTCATAATGAAACTTTATTACAGTTGCCAGTATGATAAGTTGGTTATCTCCCGCAACTTGTGTGTACAAACCATATGTCTTTTTTGCATGAAAACACTTCAAATAAACTCTACAAGTCTTTTGAAAACTTTTCTCTTGTGGTGCTTGAAAACAATAAAGGCATTACTCCTTTTATGTGTTTTTTTTATAGCTCTACTGTTCAAGGAATACAGAACAATTTATGTAAATAGTGCATGTCCTTAGGAACTATAGCTCACCCTGTCAGTCTCCAACACTGCCTTTGCTTTGCGAATACTTGATATACTGTTCATCTAGGATATTGTGACAGTGACATAATAGATACGTGTGTACACAAAAGTTTACACTCATTGCATAAAAAGGTAGATCATGCAGGTAAGAAAGACTTAACCTGTATATTATCCGATGAGTTAATCACAGTAATATTGGACTCTTCTACTGCATCACTGTCACTTTATCCTAAATAAACTGTAAGTGTTGATTTGTTTTGTAATTTTGGTGATGAAATATTTTAGAAATCTGACACACTACAAATTAAACAGTCAACATTACATGCAGATCAAATAGTCTTATTGAGTAAACTTTCATCGTTAAAGGCATATTGTTTGTCTTGTTAATGCCATTAGCTTTTGCACTTAATTATTAGTTATTCTAGTGTGAGCGCCGGTTTATGCACCCATTGTGGAAACGAAGAGCTAATCTGCTTCGCTATCACAGCTAATGCTTTCAAATTTGGAACATGAATTTATAGTAACTCATCATTAGCGTAATAGATACTTCAAGTTCTATATCTTAGACTGACTCTTTTACCAAAGTATTGGCCTTAATAGAATAATCATTGACCAATTACAGTGGATTTTTAATGATAATAAATATTTTGAATCTGCGTAAAAGGTGATATATATTTGGATAGATATTTACGGCTCTTAAAATTAATGTGTTGAAAGTAAGAAAAATCTATGAGAAATCGTCCCTCATTGCCTGTTATAGGCAATCCTCGATCCCTGTCAATTTTTCGATCCCTCGTCTTACATGCGGGTGTCGGCAAAAACCCACTATTTTAAGAGTCAAAGTTAAGGGGTCGTCTTATAAGCGAATCGCCTTTTAAGTGCGTGTCAACGGTTCACACTTAGTATTTGTCAATATTTACGTTAAGTTTTCTGTTAACTTTATGTTCTTCGACCAGGAACCAATGTTTACCATCATATGCAGAATAGTTATTTCAAGTTAAAAAACTACCAAATTATGGGCGCTTAAACACTTTGAAATTGTTTACGTTGAATGGCGAATAAATGGCCACAATGCTGCACACATTCTTCTGCGTCCCTAGTGTTTTCGAAGTGGTTACAAAATGCAAACATCCTGAAATATTGCATTAAGGTGCTAGCGTCACAAAGTTCATGATTGTGCATATTTTAAGTAACATAAAAATAGGATATGACGTTAACAGTGTAAAGACGTGAGCATTATTAATTAGCAGCAAGTATTCTTACCTTTCATTAGTAAATGTATTTAGCATGTCAATCTATAATGACAGTAATCTGGGAAAAAACCCGGATACTATAAATAGAAATAATGTTACAAAGTACAATTATAGTCATATTACATAAATATAGGATATGACGTTAACAATGTAAAAAACATATGCATGAAGCAGCAAATATTCTCACCTTTCATTAGTGCATGTATTCTAAGCATGGTCTATATATATATATACAATGTATGTCAGTAATCTGAAAATAGACATGTAGATAAAGAAGCCTTATTTAACATCGCATATAATCAACAGACAACATTAGTTTAAATGACAAAACTATTGAAAAATAATACCATGAATTCTAAATCTACAACAGAAAATAATTAAGTGCCAGCATGCTGAGAATTTCTTTAACTAAATGCGACCTTGACCTGTGTTACTGACCTGCACCTTAGTGGTCTTGAGAATATTGGTTTTGCGTTTTCGCATGATCTGTATAAGATGTTGTGATATCATGATCGTCTGCAAGTTGAATACATGTAACCCTTATCATTGAACTGCACTACGGTGCACAGAAATCTGGTCTGATCTGTCCTAAGAGTTGCGGCCTACAGAAATTTCTATCACCACAACGTACAGTTATTTGTTTACGTTTTGCACTACAGCATACAATAGGCCAAATTTAAAAGATTCAAAACATACATTTTAGATGGATTTCAGGGCAAAATAATTTATGGACATGACTACGCGAGAGGAGAGACCTTAGTGTTTTTAATCCTCAGGACATGAACTTGAATGTAGGACATTATCCCCAAGGACATTATCCCCTTTGCAAAGTCAAGAAGGGGCTAATGTCCTCTTGTGCGAAATTGAGCCATGGGGATACTGTCCTGGGGGATAATGTCCATTTACCCAAGAACTTTTATCATAGCACCATTTTCAATTGAAAAATTGACAAGTTTTCTTTCAGTCCCTTGTTTCACTTTCTCAAAATATCATTGTTTAGCTAGACATCCAAGGAACAAACACAACATGTAGCCATTTAGTCATTGTTCAAACCTCTTGTTTCATATAATATTCTTTGTAGGAGGCATTATATTTAAACAGTTGTGGCCAAAAACAAACATGGCTTAAAATTTCCAAATTTCCTGGCTACCATCTTGAAAACACCATGGTTTGGATGTGTACAGAAATTTCTATACAGTGTACCTGTCTTGTGGAAAATGTAACTGCCTATTGAAAAATCTATTTGCTAGAAATACTACTAATTTTACTATCAAAGTATTTCATTAATTATATAATGAATACATCTTGAATATAGCAGGTCCTGTTTGAACAAATGACCTTCCTGATTTTGTTTCTCAAGACATCTCTAGATTTCTAATGAACACCACTTTCAGGCTGTTGATAGTCTGTATAAACGCAATAGTCACTATGTACACTTTTTTTTGTGAACTTTTTTTCTCTCCACTTTCTACTACCTCAGAGGATACTTCTGAGAAGTTTAACCTTGATTTTGCATTTGTGACCCGTGCAGATCATGATTGGTTTGCGCATCCATATAGTCTGTACATTGATCTCCAGTGTGCGCTATTTAGTCAGTAAATTTTCCATCAACCCCTTCGAAGAACTACTTGAATTGTGCAAATTGAAAGAATGACAAGCTCATTATAGAAATTAGCAGGTTAAGGGGAAAAGTAATTGAGACTAAATAGAGAAATGTAAAGTATAACCTCCAGTGAGGTAGTGTTAATGACCAAAAGAAGTTCTGTATTTCTAATTTAATCTCTGTACTTCAGCCTCTGTCCTTTTTATTTTTCATTTTTTACCCTACCTATAACTGGTGACATGGGAAAAGGGGCCTTCGGACAAAATACTTGAAAATTACCTTTTTTTGCATATTTTGAATTGACAATATTAAGAAATATTAATATGTGAAAAAATCAGTTTCCTATGTCCGTTAAAAACAAAATTACTACATCCCCAATATGTTTACTTATTTTAAGGCACCATTGCTGTCAAAAATGACATCTCAAACCATAATTTGATGTCAAAGCTCACTTCTATTCAGATGAACAGTGAATTTTTAAGGTAATCATTTTCTAGAAAGGTCATACAATATTTGATTGCAAAATTATATTCTCTTTTGATACATGTTACGTCTTGTGAAAAAATTTCTGTATTCTTAATTCAACGATAGGCTTTTTAGCTCACATGGCTTTGCCAGGGCGAGCTTTTCTAATGGATGATTGTCCGTCGTCCGTCGTCAGTTGTCTGTCAACATTTTGATTCAAACGCCACCTCCTCTGAAACCACTGGGCCAATATTGATGAAACTATGCAGGAAGGTTTCTTGCATGAAGCTCGCATGTTACTAAGCATTGTGTAGTGGACCTCTATGAATTATGTTAAAATCATGACCCCTTGTATTATTGGCAATTGATATACAGGTGAGCGATATAGGGCCATCTTGGCCTTCTTGTTTCATAAAGTGTCACTAAAAATAAGAAAAAAGAATCATTTGGAATCGCTGTTGCCATGGCAATATTCTTCTATAATTTTGAAACAAAAGGGATGTTTCTGTGCAGGAAAATGTACAGGCTATAATCATGCAGTTTCTTGCATTAGTTTTGTATTTAAGGAGTGTTACAAAAATACAAACTTTATGAATTTTTCTGTTTTTATCAAATAATGTAAGAATTTCTCATGACGCAGTTCAGTAGACCTTATAATTATGCTTATCACTAAACCATGGCCATTGCATGATGCGTGTCATATAGCTCTATATGATACAAAAGTCGGGCACTATCATCATTAAGTAACCACACAGAGCTATCTATTTTGAAGTTTATGGCAAAAATACAGGCTACTATTTGAATTTTTAGACGTTTTTCCTGAATGAAAACTATAGGTGAACAGTTACACTCAGTCCTGATAAAGGTGGATAATTATGTTGATGTATTGGTTTAACGCCTGTTTCAACTGTATTTCAGTCATTTGTACAGGCGGGCATTTCTAGCTCAACATTGTTTATGGGAAGTTCCAGTACTAGAACCCTATCCTCCGTAAGAAACTGCCAACTTTCTCACATAGCCTTAAAAGAGTCATTATAGGTAGCAGGGCTCAAACTTATGACCATCAATCAGTCTGAGGTTGCAGTGATTTCAAGTCAGAGACTCTAACCACTTGACCACGGAGGCGGTCTTTAAAGGTGGATGTTGTCCGAAACTGATCTAATAAGCACTTGTTTAGTCTGTAGTCTGTATTGTCTAGTTTGGATGGGTTTTTTTTGTGTGGTCTTCTATCACATTATAACATTAGTTACAAAATTAGTGTGAGTTTTTAAATGCAAAGTTTGCAAAGTGCATACTTTCACGACCATGCTATTTACAATCTCTGTGGTTGAAAGCATTGATATTTTCAGATTTAATTATTTGCGTCAGTAATGGTTTTTTTTCTTCAGATTCACGCAATTTGTAGCGTCAATAGTAATATTTTTTCAGGTTTATATAATTATTTGCGTCAGTAGAAATTTACAGCTCTTGACTAACAATTTTAAGTAATTTTAATTTACAGGTGCCTTGCATTAGATATACCTCATTTACAGCAATGAATTTTTCACAGTTGTGGAAGACTTGGGAGAGTACTTCATTTACAGCATAATTATGGTCTTTCGTTTTTCACAGTGGTGGTAGATTGATACAAGAAAAACTGTGATACTATGTGATAACTGTGATACTATGTATCACAGTGGGCTTAGAAACAAAGCTTTCATGTAAATATTTTGAAATGGGAGCTGCAAATGAACTTTACAGACTTATAACAGAGACAGAATAAATTTATATTCTAGGTTTGTGTAAAGCAAATACTTGACTATCTGGTTTGTGCATTTACAATTCAGTAACTTTTTCTCATTTTTAGTGTATCATTTATGACTTAAAAAGAAACAAAAACATATTGATGAAAAAGTTTTCAATAATCTTTACGCTCTTTCCGGTTTTTTTTCATCAGGATTTATTAGATTGTATATACAATCCCTGTTTTCATTCAGCGTTAATTAAAACAAAGTTAACGCAGCAATATTATAAAATGTTCTACGCTATGTTCCATTAAGGTGATTTTTAGAATATACAATACTATTCCTACCTCTATCCTTACAAAATTATTTGCAGTCAAAATGTTTGTAAACAAACCAACACACATTTTCACGACTACTGACAAGTCTTTTTATTTAAAAGTGCATCCCGACCAATTAGTTAGCTTTAGTATCTGTCAGTTTATTGCTGTAAACCAGTCTGATAACATGAAATGTAAACCAGTCTGATAAAAATAGAAAGTACATCCAGACCATTTCGTTAACTTTGGCTACCTGTTAGTTTATTGCTCTTTACCAGTCTGATAACATGAAATGTCTGATTAAAATAGACTGTCAGTGACTGTACAGTGATACTTCCATTCAAAAACAAACTGAAGTGTGATTGTAAATTTTAAATTATAATAACGTAATGGATCCACATTACCCGATAACGGAAGATACCGGCATGTTTGACCGATATCGGTTTTTATACTGGCCAAACAATAAAAACTTTTCACTACTAATTAAGCGTTTACATAAGCATATAAAATAATTTAACATTTACATGGATAAAATATAGAAATATCAACTTTTTGACAATTTCAAAGCTACAGAATGAATAGCGGTTTTAACTCATTCTTCGTCGTACCTTCCTGTGCATTTTTTTATTCATTTCATAACATTTTTTCAAAGAACCGTATACACTACTTCACTTACATGATACATTTTCCAACCACGTATTAAATATATGATACATAAGACTTGGGAGTGGTTAGGGCAATGGTCAGTCTATAATGTCAGTAACCTGGGGAAAAAATGGAGACCATAAATACTAAATCTACAACAGAAATACACTAAGGTCTTGTCACGTAACATTAAAATAGGATATGAAGCTAACAGTGTAAAAACGTATGCATTAAGCATCAACTATTCTCACCTTTCATTAGTTTATGTACTTAGAATGGTCAATCTATAATGTCAGTAGCCTGGGGGAAAAAGGGATACCATAAATACTAAATCTACAACAGAAATACACTTGTCATGTAACATAAAAATAGGATATGACGTTAACAGTGTAAAAACGTATGCATTAAGCATAAAATATTCTCACCTTTCATTAGTAGACATGTATTTAGCATGGTCAATCTATAATGTCAGTAATCTGAAAAGATAAAGAAGCCTTATTTAAAGTCGCATATAATCAACAGACAACATTAGCTACAAAACTATTGAAAAATGATACCATAAATTCTAAATCTACAACAGAAAATAGGTGCAGCAGGTTGACAATTCATGTAACTTGTGTCCTGTGTTAGACCTGTCCCTTAGTGGTCATGAAAATATTGGTTTTGCATTTTTCGCATGGTCTCTATGAGATGTTTTGATACATGTACATAAGACTTCTTAGAGTGGTTAGGGCATTTCCCAAATTTATGTGACCATAACGTCACATATATCACGAACCTTACGTAAAATAATGATTCTAACTCCAAATAACATTTCAGATTGTTATTTGATAATCGTCATATACGAAGCACTTGCAAGGCACGACATCAAAATTACACAATTCTACAACATATTACTACAACAATGCAGACTTTTCACTACATTTATACATATATTAAATATAACCCCCAATGAGGTAGTGTTTAATGACCAAAAGAAGTTCTGTATCTTCTAATCTCTGTACTTCAGCCTCCGTCCTTTTTTCTCTCGTTTTTTACCCTACCTATGACTAGGGGCCTTCGGTCAAAATACTTGAAAATTACCTTTTTTACATATTTTGAATAAACAATATTTTGAAATATTAATATGCAAAATCTATTTTGAAGTTTATGGCAAAAATACAGGCTATTATTTGAAGATTTAATTTGTATAGCGTCAATAAAGATTTTTTTTTCAGGGTTATATAATTATTTGCGTCAGTAGAAATTTGCAGCTCTTGTATTAACAATTTCATGTAGATCTAATTTACAGGTGCCTAGCATTAGATATACCTCATTTACAGCAATGAATTTTTCACAGTTGTGGAAGACTTGGGAGAGTGCTTCATTTACAGCATGGTTAAATGTTTTTCACAGTGGTGGTAGATGTATGATGTCATACATGAAATTAAACTAGGGAATTTTGAACAGATCAAATACCATGCTTACATAAAAAAAAATACTACTAAAGTCGATCACATATTACATTGTATATTAGATAGCAAAGTTAAAAAAAATATCGCCATTGTGATTTACCATGACATTAGGTGATGATTATGCATTTCAAATGAACTAAATGGACACTAAAATATCGTAATTTTAAAAATCATACAATGCTTCGATAAATAATCCGTTCTTCTTATCTAAATAACTGGTTAGTACAAAATGTCATTTTCCCTATATTTGCTATGGATCTTTCGCTCAGGCAGCACACTAATATTGGACCATTGAATATAGTCCCTTTTTATTAATTCTAAAGTGCTATTTTAATCTGATTTCACGAAAATGCCTCGATCTTTGGGATGGATCTTCCCCTCAGGCAGCACACGCTTTGTTTGATATATACAAGGCCCATCAAGAAGATGCATTCAGCCTTTTAAAAAAGTGATATGAACATATAATTTTTCCTGGGATTTGCATGTCACTACTGTTATGTAGTAAATTTTAAAGAGATTTTTCGAAATACAGTAAAGACCCTTTTTGCGACCATCCTGATTTTGAGACCACCCCGCTAATGAGACCAATATTTTTCAGATCGGAATTTTTCTCTGTATATCTTATTGGTCTCTAACCACGAAAATAAGACCACCCCGTTGTTCCGTAATACGACCACTAAATAGAGTCCCTTTTCATTAATTTTAAAGAGCTATTTTAATCTGATTTCAGGAAATTACTAATTACTCAGTAACATGCTCAACTTATTTCAACACTTATCAGCCCCATGCATGTTTATTCCTTTAAAGAATTCAAGTTTGTCAGAATTGTATTTACACGTTTATTACATTTATATTTGTCAGTATTTGTGTAGGAAATGTTGTTTTATAACAAGTAGTTTATGTAAGTAAATTCTTAAAGCTCTAGAGTTGTACTCAAATGAATTTTTTCGCTTTATCTGACTTGCATTTAGTATTATACAACAAGTTTTTCTTTAAACATGTTAATTTCATTAAAAAAAATAGACTACCAGTAAGGATTCGGAGTAGTAAGGGCAATAACGTAATGTGTCCTTAACGTCACGTACATCACAAACCTTACATTAGATAATAAACTCTTACTAAAAATAATATTTCACATTATTATTTGATAATCCTCATATGCGAAGCACTTGCAAGGTGCAACATGAAAATATTACAATTCTACGATATATTGCTACAACAATTAATGCAGTCTTTTCAATACATTTATACAATATACACTTACCGAAACTTTTAACCCCCCTAGTTCAATATTTAAATATTGTTTGTTGTATCTATTGTATAGCAACAAACATTTCTGCAGATGCATTTGAAGTAAAGGTCACTAATTTCATGTACAAATTTCATCCATTTTTAATCCTGTTCACTTTCTGGACTTTCTGGATGGATGAACAATATTGAGGGTTGACCGCAAAACTGTTGTTATTTACATGAAATAAAGAAGGACTTATGACAGTTTTGCCATCGACCCTCGATATGTCTTAAGTTGCACCTGTTGCACGTGTTCAACTCAAAATGACACTATTGTTAGTAATTAGCCTACCAGTTAATATCTTTAATTAAAAAACATAAAATGGCCCGAATGTCAAATCAAGATACAGCAAGGTCTATGTGTGTTTTGAAAAGCAGTGCACAACAACAAGAAGTTGTTACATTTATATTCAGCTTTAATCCACGCTATTAGAAAACAAAAATCTATTTTTTTTCTTTTTTCCAAGTAGATAATTTCAATTTACTATATATGTGTAACCAAGGGTGGTTTAACGTCTCATCTCATAATTTTAAATTTTGATATGAACTGAGAAATCAATTTAGGTGTTATGCAAAGTTTGCAAAGTACATATTATTTACTTTCACAGCCATGCTATTTACAATCCCTGTGGTTGAAATCATTGAAATTTTCAGGTTTAATTATTTGCGTCAGTAATGTTTTTTTTTTTCAGATTTAATTTGCATAGCGTCAATAAAGATTTTTTTTCAGGGTTATATAAGTATTTGAGTCATTAGAAATTTGCAGCTCTTGTATAACAATTCCTTGTTTTATAACAAATAATTTATGGAAGTGTATTCTTAAAATTCTTGAGTTGTACTCAAATGAATTTTTCGCTATATCTGACTTGCATTTAGTATTATACAACAAGTTTTTCTTTAAACATGTTAATTTCATAAAAAAAAATAGACTAACGGTAAGACTTCAGAGTAGTTAGGGCAGTAACGTATTGTGTCCTTAACGTCACGTACATCACAAACCTTACATTAGATAATAAACTCTTACTATAAAGAACATTTCACATTATTATTTGATAATCCTCATATGCGAAACACTTGTGAGGCGCAACATGAAAATATCACAATTCTATATGACATATTACTACTAATGCAGACTTTTCAATACATTTATACAATACACACTTAAGGAAGTTCAAAATTAAAAAGCAACAAAAATTTCTACAGATGCATTTGAAGTAAAGGCCAATAATGTTATAACAAATATCA
>JAUMHA010255702.1:0-15224 GCA_032359765.1 Saxidomus gigantea | reverse complement strand
ACATCTGAACTTTGTAATAGAATGTAAATTGTATGAAATTATTCATTTTTAAAAAAGTTTATTTTTGGAAGCCCGATTGGGCAATTGCATCAGCCTGTTTAGTTGACAAAGAACAAACAAAAAATCTTCATTGCAGTATCCGAAGTAAACAAGCTTGCTCTTCTCACCTCTTATTGATAACAAGTTACAAATTTTATCTGGTTATCGCTAAAGACAAACAAAGGAACTGAATGTGATTATAACAAAATTTAAACTTACCTGGTAAAACGAAATTCTGAATGAAAATGAGTCAAGTCACAAGACCTCTCATGTGACACTGTATTACGTCATGAAGACTGGTTCACGGAGGAAATATTGAAACTACGGAAAAGGCCCATTTATCGAATGAGACTGGTTCCTTTCGGGCTAATAAAACACAAAGAAGAAGATGGCAACGGACAGTATAATAGCATACATTATTCTATTATTTATGTTTTTAAATATGTTTTTACCCATCCTAATGACCTGTAGGTTTTATGCCACATGTCGTTAATGTAGTTTGAGGTGATGCTTTCATTTAGAATCCAAGGTTGTGTTAAATTTTACAATGATTTATAATAAGTCCCTTCTATGTGGACTTGTACCGTCAGAATGAAATTACAGTAGGTTATTGTTATCCGTCTTCGAAAAAGGTGAAAATGCATGGCTAGCAAATCGTCCGGTATCTTTGACTTTCATTAACGTGCACCTTAGTCCTGCCTATAACACTCGCGAAAGGGGTCGTCAGTATTCAGAGATAGATAGATACTTGTATTGCAGTCATTGGCCTATATATACTTAATGCGCTTGATCATTTAGATTTCCATAACATCTTAGTAGACCATCAACACGGCTTCCGTAGATCACGTGAAGTTGATGTTGCTTTAATGGATTAAGTAAAGTTCTTGACGTGGTCGATCCTGAGGCTGAGGCTCCTTCATAAACTTGATAACTGTGGGATCAGAGGGAGAACGCATGCATGGATTCAGGGTTTTCTCGGCAATAGAACACACACAGTTGTTGATGATGAGGCCCTGTGGAGCGTTGAAAATTTCAAAATGTTTTTTTTCTTTCTAAAACAATACGTACACTTTCAATTGATCTTTTTCAATGGTTGTGATTAATTTCGTTTCATAGTTTTGTTTAAAACTGTAATTCTCGGCTCGGGGTATGAAAAAAAAAACACCGTACATAAGCTCAGAACATAAATTTGCCCATGTGCATTATGAATCGATGCAAAAAAGATGAGTCTCCATTTATAGCAATAACTAACCACAAAATAATAAAAAATATATATTACCCTTCAAAATGGTCACATTTGTTTATAGTTAAGAATGATGCTCAAAACACAGTGGATGCTTTAAAAATATATAAAAGAATTAATTTTACCAAGTTATTTCTATTATCGACAAATACAAATAAAGATATACATAACCGAAAGGGTTCATTTTTATTTTTGACTAGGATAGTCAAAAAGATTTTTACAGATTTCCTCCATATTCAATGTAAATGAAACTGTTATACATATTGTTATTTGTGGGTTAAAACTATAGCAATGTTCATTATTCTAGAAGTTTAAACAAAGACCTATACTATTACAGGTCTTTGGTTTAAATCACTGATTCACGTTTCATTTAAAATTATGATGGTCACTTTGAAAGGTAATATCACTTTAAAACTTGAAAACTTAAAAAGGGAGATACATCTTGTGTATAGTAAAAATGGCCAAGTTTTAGTAGCAGCACACTTTGTGGCGGACACAAATTGATTACAACCGTCTTATGGTTGTAATATTCAGCCAACACTCAGACGGACAGAAGATGATCAGATATGCTCGTTTTAGGTTATTCCAGGTCACCAGGGTTTGAGAGTTTCTATAACTTAATTATCAAACAACAACCTCTGCTGATATTACATGTATTTAGAGTGAATTAGAATATATTGGAAAATTATCTTTATTTGATTTGAACTGTAAGTTATTAAGATATTTAAATTACATCTGTTGGAATGAATATTATTTATAAATTAAACTTGAGAGTTGATTTAATAAACAATTTATAAGTCAGTTTGTAAAAAGAATAGACAACAAGTGTCTAAATGACTAGGTCCAATGTTAATTACAAGAGTAGGTCTTATACGGAACTGACCTTAGTGGTCAGAACCCAAACTGAAATAAAAATAGTAGTACCATCGTTTAAATAGACACAAAGAAAGAAGATGACATGAAATTCTTGTGCACCAATGAATGATTGGTTAGAAAATGTGTTATACGTTTCAAGGTTGAAGAAATTACCTTATTAGTTTTAACCAATGAAATACATCGACACAGAATTCTTGACCAATAAAAATGTCTGCTTCATATAAATGTTCGGCGGATACTTCGAAATGGATGCGCCCATAACGACGATTAACATATGAAATGAAATTCAACAAAAACGCAAATACAGGTAAAATACTCGTCCTAGTACATTCCTTCCTCCTTAAAAATAAAGAGGTTCATCCCTATAATAACATTGACCTACAGACCTATTTAGGAAAAAACAAATATATAAAGACTAAATGTCTATTACTGCGTAACCTAAGGTAATTTCTTCTTAAAAAACAAAAAAATAAGAATAAGAATAAGAGATAAATTATTACTATTAACTTTTTACCTTAAGACAAAAATACATCTCTCAATTTAAATTGTACAGAAATTGAAGTTTATAATTCTCCACAGTGTAATATCATTTTAAGCTTTCTTTATAAAGTGTACCAATGTTACATTTCAACATAATTACAACAACACATATAAGACATAGTTCAATCAGTCCAATCGAGCTCTTCAAACCGGTCATGATAAAGTTCGATAACCGGATCGAATGCCATCCTTCGCCTGTCTGCCCGTTCTCGCATCCTTGTCTCCTCTATCTCCAACAGTCTTTCATTTTCAACTCGCTTTTTGTGTTGCTGTTGAGCCCTGAACGCTACTCTCCCCTCCAATGGTGGCAAAATTGGTTTGACGAACTTCCCTGGACTTTTATAATGAAAGTTAACTACCGATCTTCAGAAAAGTGACGTCCCCCACAATTCATTGTATGTATGCCGTTTTGCGTCGCATCTCCTCTCGTTAACAGCATTGCACTGTACACATTTGAACAGTTTTTTGATAGGCTTACGCTTGTTGGCCCAATGTCTGCGAAAACAATTGTATTTCCTATAAAATCCGGCACAGCCCGGGACTGGGGATGTGCTGCCTTCCATAGGCCAAATAGGTCTCTCACTGTCAGGGTCTCTTAGCTGTGCCTGCGTCATTTTCTGAAGTATAAACATATAGGTCAATACATGTTTATTGAATGTACCCTTTAGTATAACCAAATTTAGAAATTCTAGCAATAAGATATATGAAATAGTTATAGGTAACTGTGTTGAACAACTAAAGGGATGTAAATCATCCAGCCTTAGTACTATAAATTATTCTGATTATAACACTTCTAATTTTATCATCTTTTATTTTATTTATATTTTTATATCTATATAATTATTCCTTATTCCTATAACATCAAACAAGAATTGTTTATATACATGTATTTACAGTTTAAACATGAAAGAAAGTCTCAGTTATATTTACACAATATATGTTTATATAACAAAAATCACAAATTAAGTTTTTTTAGATACTGCATATAAATAACATGATCCAATTTGATTGTTAATATCTGAAATACATTTCGATCTTATCTAATTGAAACAATATGACAAATGTATAAATCTATACCCTTAACTTCCTAATTTGTTTTGTGAATTCTTTTACAAAATTATGCATTTAGGAACTAGAATATCACTATCATTTAGAATATAAACGTTTATTTACAATCAAAAGTCTTAATTACAAACACGTAATCACGAACTTAATTAAACATATACGGACTAACTATTTCAATGTAATTTAGCAACATTTATGTTGTTCTATACAGACATAACTGCGCAACATTTAAGTGGAGCTATAATATTACAATTTTGTCCTTAATAATAATGGCTTAGTTCTATTAGCAGCACACTTTGTGGCGGACAAAAATTGATCACAATCGTCTAATAGTTGTAATATTCAGCCAACACTCAGACGGACAGAAGATGATCAGATATGCTCGTTTTAGGGTATTCCAGGACACCAGGGTTTGAGAAATAATTAAATACTAAATAATCAAACAGCAACCTCTGCTGATATTACATGTATTTAGAGTGAATTAGAACATATTGGAAATTATCTTTGTTTGATTTGAACTGTAAGTTATTAAAATATTTAAAATAGATCTGTTGGAATGAATATTATTTATAAATTAAACTTGAGAGTTGATTTAATAAACAATTTTGTAAAAATAATAGACAACAAGGGTCTAAATGATTAAGTCAAATGTTAATTACAAGACTAGGTCTTGTACGGAACTGACCTTAGTGGTCAGAACCCAAACTGAAATAAAAATAGTAGTGCCATCGTCTAAATAGACAAAAAGAAACATTACATGAAATTCTCGTGCACCAATGAATGATTGGTTAGAAAATGCGTAACAAGTTACAAGGTTGAAGAAATTACCTTATAGGTTTTAACCAATGGAATACATCGACACAGAATTTTGACCAATAAAAATGTCTACTTCTTATAAATGTTCGGCGGATACTTCGAAATGGATGTGCCCATAACTCTCAATAACGACGATTAACATATGAAATGAAATTCAACAAAAATGTAAAAATAGGTAAAATACCAGTCTTATTACAATATGATGACGTTAGTATTACATCATTGTCAAGTGACATTTCTCAATCATTCCGTGTATCCCATGATATGGTGACAATAGCTTCAATCGAACATTAACAACCGTAACAACTGACAAAACCAATTTCATATGACCTTCCATAAATGTTACAATGTTACGGTAACATTGGACAAACATGCCCAATAAACTTAATTTAAAGGAGATGTTGAGTTACTCGGATGTTACATACATGCTTCACGGATATAACTTGTGTAATGTTATCTGAAATGAGTGCCTTGTTTTTTTACATGCTCCAGTAACATTGGTTAACTCTGCATTATAAACTTAAATTATATGTTACTAAGATGTTACATTTACATACATGTTATTTGGATATTGCTAACGATATGTGGATCTAAAAAGTATGCCTTTATATCTATTAAGTGTTACAATGTTCCAGTTAAATTGGACAAACCTGCATCCTAGATTTAATTTAAAAAAGGAATTTTTGATGTTATTCGGATGTTACGTACATGTTACGTGGAGTTTACTTACTTACGTTACGTGTATCTGGAAAAAGTGCCTTCATTTATTTTAAATAATACAATGTTACAGTCAAATTGAACAAACCTGCTTTACTCGGTGTTACATACATGTCACTTGGGGGTTTCTTATGCTTCATGAATCTAAAAGTTTTGAATTTATATCCTTTAAATGTTATAATTTTACAGTAACAGTAGACGAACCTGCATTATAAACATAATTAAATGAAAGAAAGTGTGTTATGTTAATAGGATGTTACATACGTGTTACGCGGAGATTACTTTAGTTACATGCATCGTCCTTTCGTATCTTTTAATGTTACAATGTTACAGTAAAATTGGATAAATATGCATTACAAACTGTTTAAAAAATCCGTTTTGGATATTTCGTAGATATAACATGGGAATAACTTACGTTATTTTCACATGTTAGTCATGACTTTTGACAATTTTTATAATAAATCTGATTTTCAATTATTTTTTTATGTTGTATTCATATTATATTATATCACACATGTTGAGCGTGCAATAAATTCATGTCAGCTCAATATAAAGGAACAGATATGTGATCCATGTTTGATGAGTAAGATAAGAAAATATTGGAAAATGATATATTGTGTGCCGGTTAAGAATAAAAAAAACTGGAAGGACTGATAGCTCCATTTGCACGTTAGGGGGTAGACAATGAGACTGCCTTTCACTTTTCCTATTTTCTATGTACATGTACATGTTCATAAATGATATAGAGGACACTTTTATGCTGGAGGGTTTTAATAGCATTGATCTCCACATGTTCAAACTTTTTATACTGATGTATGCTTATGACCTTGCTATTTTATCAGAAAACGCAGAAGATATTCAGAAAGGGCTAGCTATTTTGGATGAATACTGTGAAAAATAGAAACTGGTTGTTAATGTACATACAACAAAAGTAATGTTATTCAAATAGTTAGACATCGAAGAAACTTATTTCAGATTTGTTTACGGGAATAACGAAATAGAAATTGCAAAATAGTTCACTTATTTAGGAATTGTATTTACATCCGGTGGGTCCTTTACGCAAACATCTGAAGCACTGCCAGGTCAAGCCCTCAATGCTCGAGTCAAACTACAAACCTAAACTAGGTATAGTCATTTACTGTCATTTACTGTACTGGCAGTTTCTCATGTACTGTATCTTTTTTACAAACGTATTGTTCCAATCTTGAATTATCGTTGTGAAGTTTAGGGCTTTAGCGAATCCAAAAAGCGAGAAACTGTTCACTTACAAATCTTTTAAAATGTCCTAGGCGTTAAATTACAAACTTAAACTTTTTTCATTTATGAAAAGTTAGGAAGAGAACCTTTACGCAACATGAGATTAGATCAAGTTATATGATTTTATAATAAATCATTTCAAATATTCCTAAGGGAGTAATAAGTATAACTGTTTTTCTGTTCCTAACAACTCTTTAATTCAAATTTTCGGCAATTCTGCCTTTTTCAAGAAAATTGTCTGCTCTTTTACAATTTACATGTTGGCCATCTTTATGAAAAGCTTTGAAATAACAAAAGAAAAACGTTCTTGACGTGTTTTTTTTTCATTTCTAAGCATAAAAATGGTCAACATGCGCAGACAAATTTCTTGCTTGAAAAGTGTGGTATTGCCGAAAATTTGAATTAAAGAGTTGTTTTGTATATAATTTTAGTTCTGAAATCTAAAAACAATAAATGTATAAAACAAGTTTTATATCATGATGATAAATGATATGTTACATTGATCAACTAAAAACTACTGGACAAAATCAGCAAAACTGTTATTACAAAAGCTTGAATCCTACCACGTATCAGGAATCCCTCATTTTAGCATGTTTAAAGATATTGGTGGTATAATGGGCACTATTCCAAAACATATTAAACTACATGCATTGTAACATTTGAAGACATTTCACCCTTTAATTAAAAACATAATACCGCTCTTTGTTGCCCCATCACCACTTTAAATACTGATCATTTTAAAGTACATACAGTTAAAATGATTATGTTTGCAAGTATTTAGGTTTATTTGTTTTTGTTCTAGGTTCCAAAGAATATTGCAGCCAATGTTGAATTACAAAACATGTATTAAAATTCTACAAATTTAACACGGGTTACAAAAATAGCAATAATGCCAGGAAATAGGCTATAGAATTTACCTAAGTTTGTATCGAGACATATCACCGTTTTATCACACAACTAAAATTACGAGAGTATCACTACTGGTTATGGAACTTTTATTTGTAATATATGAACTGCATTATAAGGGAAAAGATATTTAGATAAGAGATATTTGAGCCATTTAAGTATGAAAAATATCATGGATAACTTTTATATTTTAAGTAATTGTACAGCATGATAAAATTAAGGGATATTAAGACAAAGGTTTTATGTCTTGCAAAATGACATACATTTTCTTGCATTTAAATTAAGTTACTTAAAAAGACAAAATCAACATCAGATAGCACACAAAAAGTGGTTCCCATGGAGTTAACACAGGACCTCTTGATCTCAAATCTGACCCTGTACCACTCCGCCAAGGTACAAATGTGTACAACTATAAATTCGAAAGTATTCGAAATGGTTATGAAACATGAAGTACTCATTGCACCCCTTCTATCGTAAGAAACGTATTCGAGACATCTTTATACAAAAATTGGAATACATCGTTAAGTGAATCTTCACGTGAGTCTAGTTATAGATTTTAATTTTAAACTGTATAATGTGTTGTTGTTGAACTTTCAATTCTTATACCGTATTTAGTTAATATAAACATATGAACCTTCAGAGCCGCATTATCTGTACACAGATTGCTAATAGTAACGGGTTAATGGCATGAACCAAATAAAATTTCTATAAATGAAAGGAAATGTCTTATATGCAACACTCTCGAAGATGAATTTCCAAAAACAACGAAAACATAGGACAAAGGCCAAGGTCAAATTCAGTCATGGTTAAAGTAGAAATCTGCATTAAAAACTTAACACACGTATAAGTTCATTGCTGTAGCTTCAAAAACAAGAAAGTAGGTCAGTTAGTCAAAATCAGTCAATGTCGGAGTTCATTTCAAAACTGTATACATAGTCCAAATTCCATTGATGTAGCCCCAAAACAGAAAGTATGTCAGTAGGTCAAGGTCAGCAAAGATCAAATTTGAAATCTACAGACTAAACTGTATGCATAGTCCAAATTTCATTGATGTACCTCTCAAACAGAAAGTAGGTCAACAGGTCAATGTTAGCAAAGGTCAAAGTTAAAATTATCCATTTCATTATTGTAGATTCAACAACAAGAAAGTTGGACAAGGTCAAGGCCATTCAATATCGAAGTTGAAATCTACAGACAAAACTGTATATATAATCCAAACTTTATTAATGTAGCTCTAAAAAGACAGAAAATGTTCCAATAGGTCAATGTCATGGTCAAAGTTGAAATATTCATGCCAAATTGTCCATATAGTTCATTGTTGTAGCCTGAAAACAATAATGTACGTCATTTTCCAAATATCTAAACTCTGGGCCTTTCGTATTTTGAGAAGAAAATATGTTATGTTTTTTCTCTCCTATGCCATGGCAACCATGGTTTTACTTTGAAAATCGTTTGTAGAGGGTCACCCAAGGAACATAAATGCCGAGGTTAGGAGATGTCATTTGAAGAAATTGTTGACGTATGCATACACGCTCGACAGACGGGACCACGGACATCATATGATCACAATAGCTCATCATGTGAGCTAAAAAATGAAGTCCGTGCGCATGTTAACAGACAGGGCGACCCCTGTAAGTAGACCAATGAAAATCCTACTTTCATTTTAAAACCCAGTTTCTTTTCTGACGCACAAAACACTTCGGTGAAACCTAAAGTAACATAACGTCATGTGCAGTGTTCACAAAAACACATGCTGTTTCAAAATATGCCGGCTGTACGAAGGATATAATGGCAGACAGGATTAAAACTACAAATGTATAACGATTGAATCGTTTTAAAGGCGTTGTCCTTTTATATAACGCATTTGCACTTCATGTAAAAAGAAACTACACCAATATCATGCTTTTTACGTGTGATATAAAATGGACAGATTCATAAAACTTGATATAACACGTTACCGTCTGATATACATTTGTACATGTATCTAATAAGAAATTTTGACCGTTTATAATGTGGTACGACTTCACGATATACACTTTGCCTATATAAGACAGTAACGGCTTCCCGTAGTGCAGCAGTTAATGTGAACTACCTTTCGAATTTATCATGATTTAGATTTCTTGTAATACGCTATTGCTAAATATATGTATACATGTATATGATGTCAATTCATATTTTGATCAGAAAAATTAACTTATTTGGGGGATAATGCAATATTAAAACAACAGTTTAATTCTTGTAATGAAATCATAACACTTCTACTAGATAACCGTTTACAAAAATGAAAATATTGACCAGAAATTAGCCTCTTTAACTATTCTAATTTTAATTGTTTGTAGTCTGGAAATTTGTCACAGCCAGTCCATTTGATGATTATCCAGTCAGTCAACCATGTTGGAAGGTAGTCATAGCAACGGGCCATAGTCTGAAATGAAATATAAAGATGCAATCTAGTTTACTGTTGAAGTGCCTCATAACAATTTATATATGTGTATATCTATATGTATGTGTATATCTATATGTATGTGTATCTATATGTATGTGTATCTATATGTATGTGTATATCTATATGTATGTGTATATCTATATGTATGTGTATCTATATGTATGTGTATATCTATATGTATGTGTATCTATCAACTATAAGGGTTTCCTCCTGCTGGCTGAAACTGATATTTCTCTTCAAAATGACCATCATGACACTGAGGAGAAAGAAACTGTTTACTGATTTATACTTATATTTAATCTATATCAGTTTTGTTTCTATTGAATATTGTTTGTAAAAATGAAGTACATTGTATAACTCATCATTTTCATGTTTTTAATGTATTTGCTGTGTTTTCTGCTTTGTTTTTGACTATATATGGACTTTTTGAATGGTATATAACTTTGAAGAAGCAGGAGGAAGTGACTAATTGACAAGCCATCAGGATACAACTACTTAAGAATGAACTTGTGCAACACTCGTGGTTTACCAAGCTCAGGTTTCTGACTTCAACCTAGCAGTGGAATGTATGAATATTTCGAAGACACACCACATGTTGGGTTAAATCAAGTGAACCCGGGCGGGGTCAATTTTTCCTCCGGTAGTCATGTTTTGAACACTCTTGGAATATGTCCAATAGGCAATGCTACATGCCAAATATCTAGGCTTTAGGCATTGCAGTTTCAGAGAAGAAGATTTTTAAAACTTTCTTATATAAGCCTTTGTTAAATCAAATGACCCCACTGGCGGGGAAAATTTTGATCCTGGGGTCATGACTTGAACCCACTTGAGACGGGTGCGATTTTTGTAGTTCTGATTTGAGAATTGATTCATAGTAGCACTGCTGATGCGTTCGGTAAAGTTTTTTTAATTCTCGGAATAAATTCCTTCAATTCCGGAAGACAGGTGCAATTTAGGTATTCTGATTTGGGAATTGATTACTATAATTTGAAAATTCGTGATAGAGGTTCACTAGCCAATGCTACATGCTTAATCTCTAAGCTCTAGAAGTTGTGATTTCAAAGAAGAAGATATTTAAGTTTTCCCTATTTTTTGCCGTAGTAACCAGAGTTCTGCATTGAATGGCATTCTGAGAACACTTTTAGTAGGGCTTCAAGCAGGGTACATTCCTACCAAGTTTCATCAATATTGGCCCAGTTGTTTCAGAGGAGATGTCGTTTGAAGCAAAATGTTGACGGACGGACGAACGGACGGACAACAGACAATCATCGATCCTAAAAGCCCACCTTGACACAAAGTATCAGTTGAGCTAATATTGTAGTTAGTTGGGTCAATAATGAAACCCGCATGCGCTCTAGAGTCCTGCTATTATTACCCTTCTGTCGTGGCGATTAGATAGACAAAAATTGATATTAAAGGAAGCCTTGCTCCAAGCTATATATTGACACAGATAATTTTAACTTTGTATGTGAACGCACTGTGTCTGGATCAAACCAGTTTCCACCATTTATGAGATAACGTGTATGTGGACGTTCGCTAACGATGGCATCCTCAAGGGCGTCTATTACTGGCTTTGTCGTAGATCCACCTCCGCCTGTCCTCACTTGTTGCTTTGCAATTTCAGCGTCAAAGTATTTCCTACCGTATGTTTTACGTACATCGTCAGATGCTGCCTCCCACATTTCGTCTGCCTCTTCTCTGTACCTTTGGTACTAAGAAATATACTATAATATGTGAAACAAAAAAGGTATTGCATAAAAAGCATTCCAAGGAATTTGTAGATGCGATAAGAAATTTATCAAAGCTGGCCACAATGAAAAGCGTTTGAGCCATGTAGATATACATAGAAGGTTGTGATTTATACCGAGAAAAGCAGTAATGCGACACTTTTCGATTATTTCTGTCCGTTTGCTCGCACAGTTGGTACTTCCACCAGTCTGTCCGTCACACGTTTCTTTTATTGTGCATTACAAAGTATCGATCACAAGGTTGCCATCAAACTTGGAACACAAATGACAATAATGCAAAGTGAAGATCACTAGATACAGTCTTGTATTTTATTTTCGGTTATTACACTTTTAAGTTTTTCCTTTACCATCACAACGAAAGATAAGCCAAAAAACTTTCACCTTTCTGCATCAACTTTTGTCGTCTATCTGACCATCTGTTTATATACCACGCTTTTAGTTTTATAACGCCATCAAAACGAACTGATTTCAAACATAGAATACAAATAGATACAAAAGAACGTTAGAAGTTATTCTCGTTTTAAAAAATATCTTTAAAAAAGTTCTTACAACATGTTCATTTGAACTTGCAGTAGCTGTACTGAAGTTCCCGGGTTGTATCACAGAAACTTGGACACCAAATTTGAGCATCTCGAGACGCAGAGAGTCGGCCATTGTTTCTAACCCATGCTTTGTGAGGTGATAAGCGGAATCAGCAGGAAATGGGAAGCGACCTTTCACGCTGGATACAATAGCTACTCTTCCTAAAACATGAGCAACTAGCATAAGCAAAGTTTGACATTATGTTTGAAAAATATATCTCATGAGAGAAGCTGGAGTTTACTGTTATTGAACATTTAACATTCTTTTAATGTCGCCAGTCATCATGTAAATTTGCCACGCACTCTTATAAAAAAACTTTGAATTATATATCACACAAAAATAAGGAAGTACCAACAAATGCAGAATATGCTCTATCTTAGAAAAACAATATCCTACAATGTAAATGGTGGAATTAAATCATTTTTAAGAAAGTTAAACGTCTACAGTTGGTGAATGAGTTTATTAAAAAAAGTTTGAAAATCATCACAGGAGATTTCTGATATAAGGTCATACATTCACCAATGTATTCTATTCAAATGCAGGTCATTTCAAAATTTAAATTTTTGTAGCCTCAACTCTCGCTTTTGCATTATGATTTAATAAAACATTGAGTTTTCTAGGTTTGACATTATTTTGTCTCAACTGACAGCAAAAAGAACATTCTGTCAGGACAACCAATTTTGTTTTTTGACAAAATGTCTGCTTTCACTATATGAGTTATATCAATTTTTTTGCATGATAAATTACTTTAATTTTAGGCGCATTTTCGTCTTTGTTATTTGTCTTATTTCTAGAGTTAAAGTAAAATTTACTTTGATTCAATATTTTGTTAAATAGTTGGTTGATAAAGGTGTAAAGGTTTCATTTTGGGAGAGTATATAAGGAATAGGATTTAATCGTGTGACAAAGGTCTGAGGTGATGTTGCGGATAGAACAAAATACTTTAAAACTGGATTCAGCAAATGTAATGTTGTATATAGTTTGTTGCTAGAATAGGGCAGTCGTGTTTTGAAGATTTGGCACAATAAAACCTTTTTTACAAGTGCATGATTAAAGTATGAACATGAAGGACAGTATGAGAAAAAACCACTAAAGTCACTCATTGATTTCACAAATTTTCGTTAATATCAAAATTAGACGCTACATTTTTTTCATTACATAGTCATATCTTGATATTAAATTTTATAACATCAATGTAGCGAACAAGTGTTGTATCTAATTTTGATATAAAGTACACATGATAAAGGCTGTGAAATCAATGAGTGACTTGTTATTATTATTTAGATCTGAGATTTATGAAATAAAGTAAGATAGTGCTAACACGCCATTTTTATTTCGATGATGTGACAATTGCTTACCTTTGTTTTTACGTACCAAGTACAGACAATTTCTGACCATCCTTATGGCGCCAAAGTAGTTGACGTTCATGACTTTCTTGTATAAATTGACAGTACACAATTCGACATCACCCATCACATTGAAACCGGCATTACTCACAATAGCCCAGAGACCTGAAATTGTAAAAAAAATAATAATATGAAAGTCTCTACACGTCTAAGTTTATGTCTTTATATATATCTTAAATCTATCCAAGTATTTAATGTATAAACTTCGATATCTTCAAATTCAATCGTGACCACTATGAAATTGTACCATGGGTACTGAAAACGTAGTCATCCTAGATACTTTTGTATCTTACCGAGGTATTCCGCAATGCTACCTTAATTTTAAATGAAGATATCGAACACTTCATATTCTTATTGAGAAAATATTCTTGTTCTAAAAGTACGGAAGCAACAAACCGCTTTCAGGAAGATGTTTAACCACATAGCCATGTGCTTCTTCTACACTTCTGTCAGAGCCAACATCTAGTGGAACAATATGCAGACGCTTAGAGGAGTTTGCTTTCAACTTTCGTGCACCATCACCCTCCGGATTTAAACATCCAGCAAATACCGTAAACTGAAGTGAATCTAGTCGCCGGGCGAGATCATGACCGAAACCTGATAAGGATAGGTGAGCTTAGTTAGTTTTTGCAGGAAAATGCGTTTCATCATTTTTCTCTGTACGCTGTCAGTTAACCTTCTTAATTCATAGCGCTCCAACACGCGTTTAAGAATTCATAAAACGTGGATAAAATAAATCAAGGCAAACTATTTTTTAAATATTTCGTTTAATTAACCGTAAGGGTCCATCTTATCAAGACCTAACATAAAAGTATAAATACTTCATAAAATGCAATGTCATTAAGTTTTCGCCAATTATTGTTAAATGTTCTACAAACATGTTTATTTCCACTTCAAAAAGTTTTTAAATATATTATTACTTTTTTTATCAGAATCGGCAAATGTGGCCCTTAAAGCATAGTTCAAATTTTAAATTTTTACAAATTAAATGTCTGTTAAAAGAAGTTTAAACTTTCTATAAGATATAAAAGTAAATACATTGTACATAAAGATCTTAAAAAAATAAAGATTTCTTTGAAATATAAAGGCGCGATCGTACTTTAGATTAAGTTGCTCTCTTTATTCTGTATTTAAAAATACATGATGTATGAAGCAAATTTTAACTCAGACTTGAAAAGGAAGAAATACTAAAATCATACTTCTATGCAGTGCATCCCTCGCCTATGTCGCAAAATGCGCAAAAATCAGAAAACTGGAGAAAGAAAATTTAGATTGGAGACGTTTTAACCATTCAATGATTTAATTAAGGTGAAAGCAAACTATAAAAATATTCTCTAGCCAACCTAAGTGTTTGGTACCAACGGAAATTTGAATATAGTTCTGATTAAGATCTATATTTTATTAGACGTTATTTATGTACATAACGTTATCATGACGTCGCAAACATGACCATGTCGCACCATTTTTGTTAACTTTGTTATTGTATGCTAACCTAAGTTATGCTTACCTAAGTTAGCATACCACATTTCAAACACTACAAGAAATTTAACTGTGCTATGTGCGAATAACAACTGTAAACATGC
>JAUMHA010255480.1:0-15230 GCA_032359765.1 Saxidomus gigantea | reverse complement strand
AGCAGTAGCATAAACATGAAGTTCGCAGTAGCGTCGTTAGCAATAGCAGAAGCAAAAACGTGAGGTTGGTAGTAGCAGTAGCTGACAGTAGCAGTAACAAAAACGTGAAGTTGGTAGTAGTAGTAGCTGACAGTAGAATGAACAAAAATGAGAAGTTTGCAGTAGCTTGCAGAAGAAAAGATGTAAAGTTGGCATTAGCAGTAGCTGGCAGTAGCCACAAATATGAAGTTTGCAATAGCAGAAGCAAAAACGTGAAATTGGCTGTAGCAGTAGCTGGCAGTAGCAGTAGCATAAACGTGACGTTGGCAATATCAGTAGCTGATAGTAGCAGAAGCAAGACATACATGAAGTTGACTGTAGCAGTAACTGGCAGTAACAGTTGCAAAAACGTAATGTTTACTGTAGCAGTAGCTGATAGTAGCAGTAGCAAAAATGTGAAGTTGCCAGTAGCAGTAGCTGATAGTAGCAGTAGCAAAAACGTGAAGTTTGCAGTAGCAATAACTGACAGTAGCAGTAGCATAAACGTGAAGTTGGCAGTATCAGTAGCTGATAGAAGCAGTAGAAAGAACGTAAAATTGGCAGTTGCAGTAGCAAAAAGGTTAAGTTTGCAGTAGCAGTAGCTGATAGTAGCAGTTGCAAAAACGTGAAGTTGGCAGTAGCAGTACCTGGCAGTAGCAGTAGCATAAAAGTGATGTTGACAGTATCAGTAGCTAATAGTAGCAGTAGAAAGAACGTGAAATTGGCAGTATTTGTAGCAAAAAGGTGAAGTTGGCAGTAGCAGTAGCTGATAGCAGCAGTAGCAAAAACATGAAGTTGGCAGTAGCAGTAGCATGCAGAAGCAGTGGCATAAACATGAAGTTTGCAGTAGCAGTAGCTGATAGAAGCAGTAGAAAGAACGTGAAATTGGCAATAGCAGGAGCAAAAACGTGAAGTTGGCTGTAGCAGTAGCTTGCAGTAGCAGAAACAAGAACGTGAAGTTTGCAGTAGCAGTAGCAGTAATTAGCAATAGAAGTAGCAGAAACATGAATTTGGCAGTAGCAGTAGTTGGCTGTAGCACTAGCAAAAACGTAAGGTTGGCAGTAGCAGCAGTTTGCAGAAGCAGTAGCAAAAACGTGACGTTGGCAGTAGCAGTAATTGGCAGTAGTAAAAACTTGAAGCTATCAGTAGCAGTAATTTGCAGTAGCAGTAGCAATAACGTGAAGTTATTGATAGCAGTTGTTTGCAGTTGCAGTAGGAAATTTGTAGCTACTGCTACTGCGAACTTAAGGTGACCGCGAACTACTGATGTAAGAATGGTGCGTTCTTATGTGAAACCGATCTTCAGTTGTTTCTTGGCAGCCATTTTTCAACTGAAGGTCACTTCGATTTTGACCTATGGCCTACTGACCTCAAAAGCACTAGGACTCACCCGATTTTTATTTCGCCAGTGCAAAGGAGCTTCCACAAAGTGAAATATTTCTGTCAAAAATAGCATTTACATACAAAAGATAAACCTTAAGGTACGCTTAATTATAAGAGGATGCACACGTCAATATTCAATACTTTATCATTTCATCTCATAATTTCTGTCAGCCGTATTCCTTAATCATTCTTCATATGCCTTTTGTAAACGAATGAAGTAAAAGCGGATGCCAGCATGTTACAAGAAACAAAGAAAATAGTATTAGACGAGTTCAGAAAGTACAGTTTTTATAAGACAAAGCAAATACCATTTTAAGTGATAAAGAAACTAATATTGCAAATAAAAAAGCCAGGTGTAATTTGTACTGTAAACAACACCTTTTATTGTATTATGGTTGATTTTAACTAACATGTGTCTATCGTAACAGTAACATGGTATAATGTGCATTGTGTAGTTGTCTATCGCAAGTCTTATAGTAAAGACAATTAGCATTTCGTATCCACATTACTTTTTATGACAAACAGGAAAATCTTTTGAAAAGATTGAACGAGTAGATATTTATTAACATTTTCTTAAGACCATTAAGTGTTTCGATAATATGCAGTTACTGTAACAACTATGCAATCGCATTTTATGGTTTGCCAGTGTTCCATGCATAGGTAACGCCAAATCAACATATACTTATATATTTGAAGAGCTCTTCAAATAATTTTTTATGTCTCTCTGTCTCGAGTACAGCTCTCTTATAACTATAGTTAGTCCACACACTTTTCCAAAATGAAACGGTGTTAGTTCAAGCTCTAATAAAGTTTAGTGCAGAATGTCCGACCGAACTAGATCATACATTTGTACTGTTGAAAAAAACAACTGTATTTACCCTCATCTGGTATATCAACCCGAAAACTGCATGTCTTTGAATGACTTACTATGTCCCTTGTTTAACTCCACTTATTAGACACTACTGACGTCTCTTTTTCTCAGAAAAAAACCAGACAAAAGAATATTGTTTAAAATAACTAAAATTGTACGGCTCATTTACCTAGATGACTAAAGCTATATAATTGTCTGAAATTTAATTTAATTGCGAGAATGATTATGAATGGACTTTATATTTTGTAATAAAAAAGGTCAAGAACATCCAATTAAGATACGTAAACAGAGTGTATAAAATAAACAGAATTCTTAATGATCTACCTGAAGTTTAACAATTTCAGACCACCCGGTAATGAACAGCCGGCAGCAAATAAAAATTCGCAGGAAAGTGGGGAAATTGAAGAAGCAATGGAAGTAGAAGATACAGAAGATACAGACGTTACTCGGTAAGTTTTGTAATATTATATCAATAATTACGACATGAAGGAAAAACCTTAAGTGTCACTTGAAATAGCAAAAATTGAAGTGTTAATGACACCAATAATGTGTTATACGCAAATGAACGAGTAATAATACCAACAAGCGAACAATTCGAAATAACACAAAGTAAACAAATATATAACTTTGCTTAAAAACAAAAATATGTATATATAAGTCGTAATGTGCAAATGAAATACGTGATTACGCGGAAAAGGGCGTACTTATGCAAATTTAAGCAGAAAATCAACGCAAAAAGGACGTGAGAGCGCGAATGAAAAACATTGCAACAGTAAGAAATAAATTATGATTCTAAAGCAAAATAAGCTTTTTTATGTATGGATATATGATGCAGAAGACGCATTTTCTGCAGTCGTGTGTCGGATAATACGACTACAAAGCACGAGTATGATAGCCAGTCCGACATCTTGATAACATTTCTATAATGACACTTTATAAGAACGGTTTAATGCCATTTTAAGCATACAGTAGTGGCAAAAACTAAACTTTGTGACCTCTAATTAGTGGAAAGAGTATAAAGTCCCAAATTACCCTGAAAGAAAACTTATTCTGTAGGAATAATAGCACTGAACAATAATAGAAATCAAACATTATTGGAAAGACTATTTCTTGACTAGAAATTACCTTTTACAATATAACTGACATATTGTTTTGAAGAGACAATATACGTAAAAATTAAATTTACAAGTTTATTGGCACGTGAAAACATATCATGTCACAGAAGTAACATCTAGGTAGTAAATGTAAAATTTAACACAATTGCAGCTAGGAGAAACAAAGTCTTTGAATGTATTTAAGTGACATGAAATGTAAATGACGAAAATGATTGGTAGTAGAAATAATGCATTGTCCTAGCATGCCGCCCTTTAAACAAAAGTGTCCAACAAAATTTATATGTAATCATGAATAATGCCTGTGGAACATTTCGAAACATTGAAGACATTCAAAAGAAAGCAATTAATTAAAATACTAAAATACTATACTGTTACTCTGTATATGTCTTTTCAAGGAAGGATTTCACCAACCCCTTGGACTTTTTCTCCCGGCTCTCTGCCTGAACTAAAAACATACAAATACAATTCTTAAGGCATTGAGGCAAATTTACAGGAAGCAAACGGTGTTCCCTCCTGAGTGTGGATTGTTTTGTATGCCCGCGAGAGCGGAAATATAGCAATCGCCCGTCTGTCTGTCTATGCGTGTATACGCCCATCAGTTTTACGTGTTCGGGCTGTAGCGTTGCCACGCTTGAATATTGAAATTATATGGCACAAATGTTCAGCATATGACGATGACGTGCCTCGTGCAAGACCCACGTTCCTACATTTAAAGGTAACGCACTCTGTATTTATCTACACATTCGTGTCCGGCCTGTTACTCTCTTTTGTATTGAAGGATCTTAAAACAATTTGGCACACAGTGTCGGCACAAGAAGGCGACGTATCGCGTGCAAGTCTCAAGTCCCCACTTTAAATGTCAAGATTACAAGTACAAAGGTCTTATGTTCGTATCAAGACTGTACTTCTGCAAAGCATTAGAGGTTAAAAGGTTTGCGCACTCTGTATACATCGTATATGTACATGGTCGTGGCTGGACTGTAACTCTCTTATGCATTGAAGCCAGATGTTGAACAACTTTGCACAAACGTTTGAAGCTGCCGCGGGCACGTCTCACATCCCTGGCTTGAAGGTCAATGTCATACAAATGTACTTATAGTTTAAAGGTCATAGAATTCTGTACACATGGTACATTTGCCATGCATAGAAGGATTTTAAAATTACATGGCACAAATGCACATGGAGATGATGCTTCATGCGCCAGTCCCGCATCCTTACCTTCCAGGTCAAGGTTACAGAAGTCAGAGGTCTTAGAATCCTGTATATATGTCCAGATTGTAACTGTCATGCATTGAAGTTATGTAAAATAATAGAAATATGCTGCGGACTTTTTCCCAGTCTGTCCTTCTGTCTAAAGACTGCAACCCTGTTATAAATTGATGGATTTAAAGATAAATTGGCAGAACTGTTCAACACATTGCGATAAAGTGTCGCCCGCAAGTACTGGGTCCCAACCTTGAATGTCAAGGTCACATACTGTGAGACGCCACTTCGTCGGTATTCGTCACTAACGAGTGACAGCCCTTGTTTCACAATATAAAACATATTGGTTCTACTGTATAAGTTTTTTTTTTCTGCGGGCTCCAAATTCTGTGGTTTTTGAAAAAAAACGAGGGTGTTTTATTTCTGCGGACTTTATTTCTGCGGCGTGTTCTTTGCGTATAAATTGATTTAATTTATGCGGGCTCGGTTGGTTGAGAATTTCCGAAAATGAAAGTTAGGACATGAACATTCGGTATGAACTAATCTGTTAAATATATCGCTGTCATCCCAAATCAGTACGCAATTGAACGATATATTTCAAATTTATTGCGATAAAGTGTCGCCCGGGCAAAACGTAGGGTAAATATCGCACGCGTCCAATCGCATTCCGTGCTTGTAAGTTACTATGGAATGTTGCTACGCGTCGAACTTAGTTCGTTGTAATTTTCAAAGACTATTTCGTGCTAGAAATAATAAATCGTGATTTAATTACTACGCTTCCGAATTCCTGACTGTATTTTATTAAACGATAAAATACAAGGACACATTTATTATTTCTTAAGCAATGTTTTATTTAGTATAATTAAAGTAAAACACCTTTAACAAACCTTTAAGTTTACCTGCAAATACAACCGTATACGGGTGTTTGTCTCCGATCCCAATTTATTGACAGACGATAATGGTATGCTTTGATGATTCGAGAGCTAGTTATACAATTACCTTTACGCATCCGGTATGCCATAAAAATGTCACGAGCACGTTAAAAATACGATGAAAAATATGTCAATTACTCTGCGGATCTTATTTCTGCGGCATATTGTCACCGCTGAAAAAGCATTCATACGGTATTTGAAGTATACTTGGGGAAAAAACTAATTTTAGGTCAATACTTTAATGACAATAATCTTACAGTTATATCTGACACAATGCATTAAAGAGTTTACCAAGAGAAATATTCTGACTAACTTTCAATGATGATTAGGAACAAAATGTGGCCTCAAGTTTTCTGTGATTTGTCCTTGTGACTTTATTTTTGACCCCAGGCGACCCAGTTTTATAGTCGACCAAGTGCGTATCAACACACACATTTTAACCTTCATGACGATTGCTTATGAAATGAGGCAACTAGGGGTAACTTTCGACAGACAGACAACGGATATCAGGCTATCACAAAAGCTCATATTGAGGGTCACCTTGAGCACTTTGAGCTCAGGTAAGCTCATGAATAATATATACCACTGGTTGTCATGGTTATAAAATAATATTTCTCCAATAAAAGAGAGTTCAAAATCCTATTTCATTTAGTTGTAGGTGTCAACTTGATAAAAAATTATACAAACCAAATAAACATTCATATTCTGTCGTTACAGTGTTTAAAACAACAAAATAGTTTTTAGAGATAAAAGAAAACCACTCAACAATTCAGGTATCTGGCACTTCATATAAGTAAATATTTTGCTGCAATACAGCAAACAAAATGTTTTCTTATGTGTACTGTTTAACTGTACATTTGTATACTCAAATGTATGAACTGTAGGCCAATATTCCTGAATATCATTAATAAATAAACAACTGACAGTTTTTGTAGCATTTGGAAAGAGTATTTAATATGTTCTATTAGTTGCCATGGGTACATAATAGAAATCTCAAGAAAATATCAATTTCTAAGCCTTTTGACAGTTGTCTGCTAGAACTTGTTTAAAAGGGACAAAACGAAAATCTTTACGCGTGTTCTTATATACTTCTTTAGAAACCCAGTACATTCAATAAAAGCAGTTGATACAGTTGGTAAATATACTTTAAGGAGTTATACCAAATTATTATTGAACCAGACATTACGCATACTGGTTGCTTTACATAGGGCTGTTTGGCAGTTTTATCCCTCAAGGTAATGGTGTGGCAACATAACAAGTACTAATAAAGATGTTATTGTTATGCAGCATGTTAAATTTCATCTTTAATTCTTTAATCTTATCCGATCATCATCAGCTAATAAGTTGAGGCTAAACAAAAGAAAGGCGTGTCACAAACGCATCGATTTTATTCAATCTTCAACATTTCCAGATGGGTCGTCCCGTATGGTAGAAATAACGGTTATATTTCAACCGGAGCTAGTTTTTTAACAGTTCTACGGTTATTCCCCCGGTGTCCCTCCCGTGTCGTCTCGAAATCGAAAGTAGGTGCTTTTCTGTGGTTGCGGACTTACAACCAGCTTAAATGACTATACGACAGTGTTCCATCTTATTGCCGTTAGGCAATACAATATGTCAAACCTTGATTATTACGTCTGCAAAAGATAACAATTCAATGACGTCTGACATCATCATTTAGTTTACCATTATTTGTTAATGTTATGCAATTTAACCTGGATACATGTATATAGACTGACGGAGCACGATGTAGCTAGACCCAAACACAGTTTTCCATGTTTGTCAAAATCAAACTATAAAAATGAATATATAAATAATTACAGTTTCATTATATACTGTCTTTTTTATTTAAAATTATTTTCATGTCGGGACCCATTCGGCATTATGTGCACGCAATTTTCATTTTATAAGATATTTATACGTTCATTTCCTGACGTTTTTTTTTTGTTGTTGTTTTTTTTCATTTCTAAGCTTGTCATTAAGATGGTCAACATGTAAATTGTAAAAGTGCAGACAAATTTCTTGAAAAGGGCAGTATTGCTGAAAATTTGAATTAAATAGCTGCTTTAAACTGAGTAATATTTGAAATAATATATAAGATATTTATAAGGTACGCATGGGATGCGTGATACATGTATGATAAAATGCAAGATTTATAAAAACTAAAAATACCATTATCCCGTCAAAATGTACAAGTTTAGCTCAAGACTAAAGCTTGTCGGGGGTTCCAGGCGATCGCGTGACCCAGGAACGATCGATACGTGCGCGTCATGTTAATTTCTTTACTTTTGTTAGCTTTCTATAAATTTTATCGGCTGGCTGAAAACAGTAATGTACAAAACTTGAACAAAGAAACAAAATCACGCTGCGGAATTTCTTTCCTGATTAAGCTCCTGGAACCAATACCTATTATCGTAAAGATTGGATAATTTAGCCTCTAAAGTTGACCTTTACACCGCACGACAAACATTCTCGTTAATTAGTATGCAGATTATATATCAAATGTGGCTTCTAAAGTGTTCACGCGGTTTTTGTATGTTTTGACCTGGTGACCTAGTTTTTAGAGTTCATCAATACATACAGTAGAACTATGGGTAACACATGTTTCTTTAAGTGTGTCAGTCACAAGCTATTTCTTTGAATTGTTGTCCCCATGTACCTCAGTTTCAAACTTAACCGAGAAATCATCGAGACAAGGTTTTGTTTTTTATTTGACCTTGTGGCGTACACTAGTTTCGAACTTCACCTAGAGTTTATCAAGACAAATTTGCTGACCGATTTCGGGATGACTTGGCTCAACATGTGGCCTCTAGTGTGCTCACAGACAACTGTTGACGGACGACGGACATCAATCGTTCATAAAATCAAGAAAGAAAATGGCCTGTTTTAATAGGTATATATTTTGTCCTCAGTAATCACGTTTATTTTTCTGTTGTTTTTTTTCACGTCACTTCAAAAGAGACGTATTAAAACTGACCGAGTAGCGTGTGAAAGAGTGTAATCCTGACCCATGCCCATTTCCAAAAATTGATTTCATTTTTAAGAAGGTGTAAAATGTCATTATATGAAAAACATGTTGTGTTGAAACTAGTTTTTGCGGGTGAAAACCAGGTAGTCTAAAATTCGAGTATGTTTGTCTTTCAGTGTTTCACGAAAAATTTTTTTTTCTCTTTTGAGTTTGTAATATAAATTTTGAAAAGTATAAACAATGTACATACGCAACAGTTTTTGAAATATGAAATGACCTAAACCTAGTAAAAGTTGACATAAAGGTTGACATGTTATCTACATTTAAAAAGCACGTCATCTTATTTCCTTGTCCAAATAACATTATATTTGCTATGCACGTATGCTTGTGATAACGTGCATCGTTACTTTTTTCACAAAATATTCGTTCGCACAAACACGTGCAAAGTGGTAAGCCGACAATTAAAGTTCTCTGAAGAACAGATTTATGCCAAATCTACGAGTATTTCAGCTTTTGAGTTTCTTGATCTATCTGTTACTATTGTCAACAATTCAATGCATCTCATTTTACATTAAATCTGGGTCAAAATATTGCCTAGCTTAATTTCAATTATGAACTCGTTTTTGATGAAATTGTGATCTGAACAGTTTAATTAATATATTATCATTGTTATTAGAAGTGAATAAAATGTTGTCTCTGGTATTTATCATTATTATTATAGTTATTTAATAAAATATAGTTTTGTAGTATATGTCTGTAATTTATTATCATTATCCCCCGCAATAGGTGGAGGGATATTGTTTTGGCGTTGTCCGTCCGTCCGGAGTCATAACTCAAGAACCAATGGATAGAATTCCATGAAACTTAAAATAAGTGTACAATAGCATAATGTCGCGGCGAACACTAGTAATCAAAATTAAAATGTAATTGGTTCAAATAATTTAATGATCACCTTTTCTAATATCCACATCCTATACTTCCTGATTTCTTTTTAGAAATGAGGCCCATCAAGGGGGTATAGCACTTTTCTTACATATACTTCTATTAAGAAACTTAGACATTTTTGTTTTCTGAAATTAATATAACTAATTTAATTAAACTTACAACAACTGAGTTCTGTATTACTGTAGATGCAGAAAAAAGACCCCTCAGAGACGAGGCCCTAATGGGGTGGTGATATTTTAAAACTGCCTCTTTTCGAATGGATTATTGTCCGTCGTCTGTCGTCCGTCGTACATCAACATTTTGATTCAAACGACATCTCCTCTGAAACCACTGAGCCAATGTCGATGAAACTTTGCAGGGATGTTCCTTGCATGAAGCTCTACCTAAATTGTTCAAAGAATTCCATTCCATCAGAAGTCTGGTTGCTATAGCAAAAAATAGGAAAAACTTAAACAATCTTCTTCTCTGAAACCACAAGGCAAAGAGCTTAGATATTTAGCAAGTAGCATTGTCTAGTTGACCTCTACCAAGATTGTCCCCCGGATCAAAAATTGTCCCGCAAGGAGGGTCACTTGGATTTACAGGAAACACTTAACAAATCTACTTCTCTGAAACCACAGGGCATAGAGTTATGATATTTGGCATGTAGCATGGCCTAGTGGACCTCTACCAAAATTGTTCAAATTATGAGCCCCAGGTCAAAACTGACTCTGCCAGGAGGGTCACTTGGTTTTACATAGGCTATATAGGAAACACTTTAAAAACCTTCTTCTCTGAAACCACAGGGCCTAGAGCTGAGATATTTGGCATGTAGCATGGCCTAGTAGACCTCTACCAAGTTAGTTCAAATCATGACCCTGGGTCAAAACTGACTCAGCCCGGGGGTCTCTTGATTTTACATAGGAAAAACTTTAAAAAATCTTCTTCGCTGAAACCACAAGGCCTAAAACTTAAATATTGCCTTGTGGAACTTTACCAAGATTGTTCAATCATGAACCCCAGTTGAAAACTAACCCTTCCCGGGCGGGGGAGCAGGGGGGGGGGGGGGATGGCAGAGCTTGATTTGGAATGTTACTATGCATTGTGAAGCGGACCTCTACGAATTATGTTAAAAGTATGACCCATTGTATGATTGGCAATTGATATATAGGTGAGCGATATAGGGCCATATTGGCCCTCTTGTTTCTGAAGCTTGTCAGAATTTGTTTTTGTTTGGCACAAATAATCAACTTTGTTTTCTCTAACAACGAAAAATTAAGGAACTGGAATTTTTTATAGAAATGAGGCTGTTAAGGGGATGAAGTGCTTTTTATACATAATTATTCTATATAGAAACTTAAGAATTCTTGTTGTCTGAAAGTAGTAGTGCTGATTTGGTTTAACATACAACAATTATGTTCTTAATGACTGAAACTTGAAGAAAAAAATATTACCTTAGTGATGAGGCCCCAGTGAGGTGGTGAAATTTTAAAAATGTTTGTTTTAGAAACAGACAGAGCAATACACTTTCCAGTTGTTCTTTTTCAGCTATTTGCTTCATTTAACGGGGGATATTAATTAATTGATTTTTTTTGCTTCTTACTATTATTATTATTGGGTTTTAAGCAAAATAAGCTGATAGTAAGTGTTCGTTATCATTCGGTATATAATAGTCTATCCCCTTTTACATAAAATAAAGATTAACAAGTCAACTATTACATCTACCGTAGGCTTTAGATAATTTTGCTGATAAAACAATCGCTAATCATTTATTAATGACCCTGGTCGTTAACGGACACCAACGCTCCGTCATTATCTCCGAAAACCTTTAATCTTAATTTGTTTCTGCCGTGTGGCTAAATTTAGAAACAGAGCATGTCTTTATAAGCCTAAGCAGGATACTGTTAACCTTAAATTAACATTCACTATCTTGTGGTATTTCAGTCCCTTTTTCAATGACAAAACTTTAAAATCGTTCAAAAACACGTAACCTTTCAATCGTTTGATTGATTATGATCAGCATGTCATGTCCACACATGCGTATTCGATGAACTGTGGTTTTGAAGATAAATAGCCTAAAATAAATACTTTTTACTAAAATTAAATATCTCTGAACTGTTCATTTTAACTGTTGTAGTTTCCAACATTTATAACGCTGAATAGTAGATAATATTCATTCAACGTTCATCAAACTTGTTCAGAAGGTTGATTATCTTATGAAATAAGTCTTTAATGAATTTAAACGGTCTGTTTGCTCCTGAAAACAGAAAAAAAACAACTCTAGAGGGTTATTTAACGAGTTTTCAAAAGTAAATGCCTGTATGTACCGTTTTTATCAATCGGCTGCCATTTCCTGTCTTCTTAAGTTTTAGAGGCAGATTTTCTTTTTCATATGCCAATGTTGACTTTCGTAGATACGAAGTTCTAGTCTAGACATGGCGCAAAAGATGGCGTCCGGTTTTACATTTTCTTTTGCACCAGCTGTTGATAAAACGATACTTATGCAGGAAGTTGTGCCTAAAAGTTGGCGTTATGTGATAAAACAACCCTAGAATTTTAAGTTCTTCTTTATTTGCTGATAAGCAATTCTTGTGTCGTTTCTATGAATATTTTACTGAACTATTGTCAATTCTAGTCCGCCAGACAGTGCAAACATGCCATCGATTCCACAATCACAAGGATCAGACCAAATAGAATGTGAGCAAGCCGATACGAAAGTTACAGGTGGACAAGTGCAAAGGTAATGTTCTTTTGTGTTATTACGATAATGAAGATACTGTAATAAAAAATATGTATACCAGGAGTTGTGTTAAATGGGAAAATTCAATGGTAATTTGTCCGTCGTCCTTCCACCCGTCTCCGTAAACGTCTCCTTGATAACACGCTCTACAGGTCACAATTTTCATTTGACTTTCATGAAACTTGCTCGGAAAGTTGTCTGCAATTTGCAGATGATCTCTTTTGTTTTTGGGGTCAGTGTATCCGAAGTCAAGGTCACAGTGACCCGAACTTTGAAAAATATTTCCGCTTAATATCTTGAGATGTATATCCCCAACAGTCTTCAAACTTCATAGGATGATTAGGCTTACTGTGAAGACAATTCCTCCTGGTTTTATGGTGGTTAGTTCAAAGGTCAAGGTGACAGTCACATGCGTAAGCTTTACTTTGATAAAAATCTACAGGTCATACATTTAATTTAACTTCCACGAAACTTGACCAGAAGGTTACATGCAACCTGTGAATGATCCCTATGGTCTGTGGGACAAAGGTCCAGGTCGCAGTGTCCAAAACTTTGAAAATAATTTCCATTCAATATTTTGATATCTACTTGTCAATAACTGTCTTCAAACTTTACAGCATGATGGGTCTTACTGAGAAGATGACTTGTACTTCTTTGGGGATCAGTGGGTCAAAGTCACAATGACCTCTGCTTTTCGTTTATAACATTCCAAACGACGCCCATATATTTACTCAGAATAATACAGTAGCGCGGTACTGTCCCTGAAGTGCCTTTTGTTTCTTTTGTGGTTGCTTTGTTGAAGAAGAGTTGTAATTCTTTGTGATAAATTATAGCAAAATGAAAATTACGAGAAATATTCCTCACCAAAAACGTTTGGAGTCTTCAATGCATGCAGAAGGAAGCCGGCATTTAGTAAAACCAAAAGAATGATATGTGTATGCCAAAAATTAGTGACATTATTGTTGTTGTGTGTGTCCTTGTTGTATGCATTTAACATAACTTAAATCATTTAAATTTCCAATTTTAGTACAAAGGTATCCAGAGTCTACGGTTTTTATGATAATGCTCAGTTTTTGCAAATGACCTCATTAAAATTCGAAATATGTAATTGTTAAGTTTTCTTGTTTAGCCGAGCCCTCATAAGTTAGCTCACAGTTCCTTCAATGTCACAAACTTTCTAGTCATAAATCCCCATGCCAAAGATTGACCCGATACCATTTCTAACCTGTTCATACCTTGAAACCTTCAATAACTCTCTAGCACAATAAACAGATCCTAGACTTCCTTCTAAGATGTATTAGTAATTCAATTATCATATCAAGGTATGTTGGTTGATTGGAGTTGTAGAAAGCTTCAGAATCCGGACGACTCCGGTGAGACATATATAGAAAAATACAAAAATTCTCATCTAACTGTTTTACTATAAAAGCTTTATCAAAGAAAGATTAAAATATGTGCATGATGTCAAATTCTTAAATTTCTGATGAAAACTCTCAGCTGCTACATTGATATCATCACGTCATATTTATCTGCATGTTAGACTTTCTGTTTACCATCTAGTATCAGCGTCGCAATTGGTTCTTATTAGACTCAGCTATGTATTTTATCTCACCAACAAGCTCAGATATGAAAAGGCTTGTCATGGAAGAATCCCTTTGTCGCAAGCAAGTTATCTCTCCTGACTGATTGAAGATTTTGTATCCATTGCAAGAACATATTTATCTTAAAGTGTTACCATTACAAAACAAGCCAAGAAATATTCATAAATCTATTTCATGCTGAATATATACAATTGATGTTCGAAAAAAAACAACAAGTAAGTGCCAAACAAAAAGAGAAAAGATTTAAATGACATTACACGGTATCATTCCGTCAAAGTATTTTCCTTTGGTATTGTGAACAGTTTTACCCCTTGATTTCATTTTCTGAACGGGTCATTGTAGGCTTATTTTGGCATATCGAAAAACTGCAGCTGGTCTGCAAGTGTTTGTGTAGAGCGGTAACGCTATGCAGCCAGTTGGAAAACAATCACAGGATGCAAGAGCTTGCAAGTATGGTTATTTGAGAGGACATATAAATTGTGTTGTACAATTAATAAACATTAATTTATCAGTTTCATAGTGTTGCAATCTTCGTTATGTTCCTCTTGCAAGACATGGATGGAATGGAAATCGCCCAGTTTATCGGTATTTCAAATGACTTGTAATCCCGTCCCTGTCTACTAACATATCTATAGAAATCAATATATTATATATTGATTTGTGACTAGTGAAAAGAGATACTCATTTGTTGAGAAATGTGACAATAAGCATTACAGTTCGAGCATATTTCGTATGTCACGTCTTGGCATGTACATATAAGCTATACGTGAATGAACCGTATAGATCTGGTAATTTTGAAAACTATATATCGGAATCTCACTTGCAAACGAGGTGGTAATAATGAAGCATGTATACATGTGAATAGTTTATTTATATTAGCCGGAATGCTGGATTCACTCGAGTCGTGTAGTGGATCATACATAACACGATGCTCAGTATGATCCAACCGCGACGCGAGCCATCTGAATCACATTTCTATGATTATGAGTTAATGACCCTTTAAGGTGTTAACCTACACTAATAATCTGATTTAAAATTACATTTAAGCATAAAAAAGAAGGAAACACTCTATTTAGCCGCGATATAAGTTTTGTACGAGATTTCATTTATTTGACTTTATTACATACACAAGACGTAACGATCAAAGGTCACAGTTACACTGTACTTAACAATCGGTTTCAGTAGAACGGCTTGGTTTTGGATTCTTAAGTGTTTCACCACTATAGAGATCAAAGGTGATATTTAAATGAAAAACGGCTACTTTCGGTTTACTGCGCGTTTTGTATACGTCAGCAAATAGATTGAGCTGTAACATGAATGTAAAATTTCCATTGGCCCACCTACAGAGGTCACGCGCAGGGGTCACCCTGTCTGCGAACCTGCGCATGAACTTCTTTTTTGTTTTGCTAACGAGAGGTCAATTTCAAGCGTTCTCATAAGATGTCAATATACCTAGGTTTGAGTACGACATGTCTGCT
>JAUMHA010255479.1:2793-17596 GCA_032359765.1 Saxidomus gigantea | reverse complement strand
GTCATAGTTCTTTATATTCAAATGCTTTTATGATATTTTGTACTAAATATCTTCCATATATATCAGCTTGCATTAAAATTCATTTCAAAAGAAGGCTGTACTTTATGTAAGACTAGGTTATTCCATTTACATAAAATCAAAAAGTACAGCATCAGCAAAAAGACCCTACAATGACATTATCAAAAATGCACTGCAGTTAAACCAGACAAGGCCTTTCATTATTAGGCTTTTATTCAGACTGAATTAGTACAATTTTAAGTTAGTTTTTACAAATTTTAGATTCTAAAACGTAATGCTGTTTCAGTCATAAAGTTTTAGTGATATTTTTTGCATTTAAAAACCGGCTAACAGCTTGATATTGTTGTACTGTATAAGACGATATTGTTTTACAATTATGTAAGTCTGTTTCAACGAAAGTAAAAAGCAGGTTAGTTTTTTTCTTCATTGATATGTCTTGTTGCTAAAGGACAGTAAGTGATAGCAACTGTACCATTAGATACAGGACTATAGCTGTGTAACGCATGAATGAAGCAAACACATTTGTCAAACGCCAAATTTTACCTGTTAGCAGACGACATCTCGAAAGACAATGAATTACATCTATATGGTGTTAATTCTTTGATACTGTTGAACAGTGAGAACCAGTCGTGCATGACTGATTAATTTTGCGACCAGTCAGCTAATCAGATGACAGTATCGAGGAGAAGGGTGGGATTTAAGATCAATGTGTCTGTTTGACATTGATGAGCCGTGTCAATGACAAGCTTGATTGTTTCTTTATGATAGTTTATATCACACGTCCTGACCATAGATCTGTAACACCTTGTTTTAGGCAGACATAATTATTTACCGACTGATTTGGTATACAATAGGACTTTTATCGGCTGTCGGTGGTTACGATTTTCAAATTGAACTTAAGCTTTCATCGAGAAGTTACTAAATAAAAAGTTTCAGGAAAAATAAAATTTTAAAATTTATTTGATTTTATTGATCACTGTTACGAGGAGTTTGTAAAATTTTAGACTCGTGCAAAAGAAAAAGAACGAGAACTGCAGAAACAGTTTGCGGAAAAAGAACGTCAACTACAAGAGACTCAACTTTCTGTTGCTAGGAAACTTGGAGAGGCAGAACAGAGGGTCACTTCTTTGACCAATAGTACGTACATTTTCTTACTTTTCTTTACCTTGTGCTTATGCACTTGTATGGACCACCAACATGATGATATAAATGTGAAGCCTTTAGTGTGGTTCACCAAAACTATATGACAGTAATTTTCACCAGTACGTCTTTCTTTATATCAGAATTTATGGTCAAAACCACACAAAACCTATGTACCTAAACATAGCTATTCTTTAGTCTATGCTTTACATGAAAAGAAATAAATTTTGGAGTATGATGGAAGTGCCTAGGCTTCATAGATAAAAATACATAACTTACCTTTTTCATAGCGTAATACAAGCAAAACGTATCAGTCAAAAGTCGTCCTTCCTTTAAATGCTAGACATTTTACATTTGTTATTATTCATTATGTCAGATTTTCTATCTAAGTTATGTCCAAAGAACTTTTAAATTACATCCAAAGCACTTTATTCTTTTAGAAAAACAGTACTTAATTAAAGTTAAATAAACACCATTTCCATTTAAATAATGTAGTATACTAAAATTAAATAGACATACATTTGCAGTATTTTTGTTTAAGGTATTTTTTTAACAGCGGGATCTGTAGCATTAATTTTTTCTGTCCGTTCCAGGCAGGATTTGTAATTGAAATTTAACTTTATGTTCTATTCAAGAAGGTCCTTAATTTATCTTTTTAAACTTTATCCGTCAAATAAATATACGAAGTATACAGTCATACTGTTTCATATACGTAAAGGGCTGTAGATTGTTTGGCGGATGGAGATCCGATCTGTACGGCAAGTTGGAGCTAACAATTCAAAGCAAGATTTTACTTTTACAGAGATGATATAAAATTTGTGAACTATCAAATGAATTCAGTTTGTTTTCATGAAAATATGTTGTAACTTTATATCCAAGAAAAATTTAATTTCCTTTTTCGAAAAAAAAAGAGCTGTGTATGCCTCCAAATGATACCATTAGTCAATTCCAGCTTCTGTAAATGCTATGTTAGATGTATACAAAAGAAAAATACAATCATTTGAATTTCATTGAAGCTTTATTTCATGGAAATCTCTGTTTACTGGATTGCAAACCAGCATCATAGGCCATTACATATAATTATTCTTGTCCGCTTTTCAGACTAAACCTGCTGTTACTGAGTATAAGGGTACTTATTTCCGCCATATTCATTTCCTTGTGTCTGCTGTAGCTGAAATCCATCTGTACATGTCCTGTTAGTAATATTGTCATGCAATTACCAAAAACTCACGACAGCGATAAATAAACTTGTTTCCTTTAAAGAATATTTTTGTTCTAATAAATCATGTTGAGACTGCATTTCCAACACATATATTTAGATCACTGATACACGTTTGCCTTAAAGATACTGCAACAAGTGATATGTGTGTGTGTATGTGTTACAAATTTTATATCCGGTTGCTGGTGTTGTAGACAGGTTTTGGAGGAAATATGTCCAGATTTTGTCTCTTACTAATTAATAAGCGTAATTTGGTGTAGGAACGATGGCAGTTGTTAAGACGATGTTTTGTATATTTTACTTTCGGCTGTTTTAACAAACCACAAGCTTGTAGTAAACAGAATACAATTACAATGTATTTGAGCAAACATATTTTTTTTTTAAATGTGTAATTTCTTGATTGAGAGTAACGTAAAATTCTGAATTATTAAATGTTTATTAATGTAGGTTCAGAAGTTTATTTTATTAGAACAGCTTGTATTCATCAGTTGTTAGCATGTGACATTCTGGTATCGAAAAATTTAGTTTCCGCTCCTGAACCAATTGCAGCAAATATTGGTTGTGAACTTACAAAGTAATTTAGAGAATTGGAGAAATGAGTTCTACAATGTCTTCTACAGTATACTGGTACCTGTTGAATAAGGGCATACGTAGGTTACGATTTGACAAATCTTCAACACTCTGCAGTAGTTAAAAGTTACTGATTTTATTTAATGGGCTTCTGTATCAGGAATTTTCTGTTAACTGCGGAGTTTGTAAACATTTGAGTATCTATTTAGCAGACCTGGTGGCAGATCACTTTTAGAACATGCAACTGATTATTCATGAATAATGTTTTTTGTAAACAATGGAGAAATGGAGGACCTGAAAGATAATGCAAGACTTGATTGTTTAACCCCTATTTTACCAGAAACAAATATTTCTGTCTTTGCTAGTGAGTAAGATTGTGGTACATACTTTATGTTAATAGTAAACACTGTATGCAGTTGATTTTGTTGAAACAATAATTTACATAACTTCTATGTTAACCAAACAATTTTCTTTCTGAACATTATTGAGAGACATTACCAGCAAAGTTTAACCACTCTTCTACCACTTCCTATAAAAAACATGCATATACAATAAATCCCAATCTTTTGGATAGTCATGTGCTCATTACACATTTAACCAGAGCTGTTGTGGCACAGTGGAAGAGTGTTCTCCTTAGGATCAAAGCGTCCTGGGTGTGATCCCCACAAGTGCCATGGAAGTAATGTCCTTATGCAAAAGATAAACATATCCACATTGCCTGTCTCTTCGAGGTTGATTCCATCTGAAATGAGACTCATGTGTGATTACTCTAAGTTGTAAGAACTTGTTTCTCAATCGAAAAAAGTAATTTAGTATGAAGTATTAGAATGAATTACACATTTAACTTCAGATTTTATTTCAAACAGCAACAATACTTTAAACCAATCAGCTAATTGTGGCAAAAAAAGCTTGGTTTTATTTAATTCAAAAGAAAGCTATACCGCGTGTGTGGATAAAAAAGTGAAAGCCATATTTGCATGGTCAACAATTATTTCAGATTTTTTGTTTCAATTTACATCAATAAATGTTCGCGTACACGAGTGTGATGCTGTCAGATCAGCAAAAAATCTTGTCAGATTTCTCTGCATGTTTTTGTCAATTGATTGTCCTCTGTTAATTGAATTTGGACAATTTCTTGAAGCAAAAAATGGTTTTTATACTGCAGTAGTTCATTCACGGAGATTTTAAGTTTTACAGATTTTCTGTACTTTGCATGTTTAAAAGCTCAACAAATGTTGACGTAGCAAGATATTTATAAAAAATCCTGTTGAAATGCTAAAGTTTTTTGTAAGTATAAGCAAAAAATAAATTGATAAAACAAGTTTGAATGCAAAGTCTTAGAGTTTTGTACTTAACAAATGCTCATAGTAGATAAAAATTAAGATAGATGCTTGACTTGAAGTATATAATAACACAATATACACCTAAGTGCCAAAGTTTGATGTCCAGCGCATCACCTAAACTGTATTTGCAGTTGCTTTACCCTGCATTTATGTAAGTGATCTAGTGTCAATATACAAATAAATTAACTTTGTTACGACTAAATATTTTTAGAATTTTACATTTAAATTTAAAATAGTAAGTGCCTGGGGTCAGGGGTCAGTCAGAGAAGACTGTGTGTATTGGTGTTGTTGGTCTGTCTCAATTTGCCAATGATTTGTTGGGTATCATTACAATAGTGTTTTGTCAAAATATATTGCTGTTAACTAATTGATTTTTGTACATGAGACAATTTTGACAGCTCCAATTGAAAATATTATGATTTAGTAATCAGTGAGGAGTGTGACCCCTTCAATTGTTCAGGCTGCAGCCACTGACCAATTGACACCGACGGCCCGAGGTCAAAGTACCGCTGTGGTCTGAACTCGGGACAAATGAGCATTGACAGGAACTGTCTATTATGTGAAGGAAACTGACCGATAAATGGACCTTAAATAGACAGCTTGTACTATTGATAGATAAATCATACACACTATATGGGCAATACAGCAATGACAGTGTTTTATTACTGTATATCCTGTAATTAAAGGTGCTTTCTCATAGATGAAGTTTATCTAGGTAAAATTTAAATGACCACAATATATGACCTAGGTCCTGATATGTAAGTCTGGCAGTACTTATAAGCTGTGACAAAGAAAGCCTGGGACAAGTGGAAGAGCATGGAAATTGCCCTTTTAAGTATTTTTTTATTGGAAATTTTGTAGACATAAATACATTTTGTTTAACCTGTTTATATCTTATAATTTTAGACACATTTTGAAATTTATCCAGATAATATTTCATTGAAATAAATACATAAATAAATACTTATTACATATCTACTCTACTTAAGTCTTTTGGCCTATTTAAGTAAGGAAGCAGATTTCCATATTACATTTTCTCTGAGGCTGACACTACCAATACATCAGCACCTATTACAGTGTACAGTATAAACATGAAAAACGATACAAGTTTCGGAAAAGCGCCAAAACAGCTGTAAATGCAAAAGTCATCGTTTACTAATTGAAATCGAGAGATAAAAAGATGTTTTACTGTTAGATATCCTTGTTAAATGTGTAACAAGTTAATTGTTTAGCCCCTAAGGGAATATATTTTTTCTTTTACATTGCTGGTCACACTTTCTCCATTATTAAGTGGCCAATAACTGTCAAATTGAATCAAATAGGGACATCTTCATCCATATATGGTCATTTGTCTTTTTAAGTACAATTTGTCATAGATTGAAACTCCTTGCCTCTAAGTCATTCACAGGGTGCGCTACATCATTGAAATGTCTCGAAATGTCCTTTGACCAGTTTAAGGTTCGGGGTTTTGGCACATGGTGAAAAATGATTTCTGTCGTGTGACAATGTTAATGGTTATTTATCGTTTATATGTGAACTTGGTATTAATTTTGTTACGTTGATATATGTGATACAGTAGGTACTACTTTTAGGAACTATTTTTTTATTGAGTTGATAAATCTTAGTATACTTTTAATATTATATTCTTTTGTTTATACTTACTGTACTGTTAATTAATTACAGTTTGTGATGGAAAGAAGCATTTTAAGTGTAACCAGATGTACGACGACTTATAACACATTTTGTCATTGTCAAATCAGATGTAGATTTTTGACTCAGTTGTAGTCTATTAATTAAAATAAGAGTAAAATTTGGTTATGTATGCATCCAATTTAGTTATATTGAATAAAAACTTCACTTAAAAAAAAAAATGTATATATGATAGAATTTAAGAATTGTTAATTGCCCTGTGGTAATCAGATGAATTTTTGCACTTGAAAAATCTCTTCTGGCATTGGTTGTTGGATAACTTCTTTTTAGGCGACTGGTCCTCGAATATGTACTATGCCCCAAAACGAAAAAACAAAGAAACAAACTGCACTCATTAGAATGATCGTTTTCAGATTTATTTTAAAGTGCAGTGAGTAATTCAGCCATGTTTTAGCAATTAACGGCAGAGGCATTCCTGCACATGTTCGGAAAATGGATGGTTACGTTATTGATGATTTATGTGTGATGAATCTTAGAGAAATCAAAGACAATAATGAAATTTAATATGAAATTAGTATTCAGATCATCATAGGAGGATCAATAATGATCACAGTGAACTTTGAAACAATTCACCTGGTAATACCATAATTGATGGCAATCGTTTTAGAAATATTGTATAAAATAGTGAAAACAGTTGATTGAGATTATTTTTTGTTTCCTTGTTTCATGTGAGGGAAGAATCTTACACTGAAAAACATTAGGACAAACAAGTGAGAGAATTTGTTTTCTCAGATAAAGTATTGTTGCAGAAGAAATCAACATTGCAGACTGTCTACCAAAAATACCTGGTCAAACTTTCTTACCAAAGATTTCAGGGAAACTTTCATTTCACAGAAAATTATTCAATACCTGCATACAAACTATAAATACATATACTTCTATACTAGTAAAATTTTCTAGAGATGCTTCCATTGAACACACTTCTGTAATAGAGAGACTTTTAAAGAGACACCAAATCACACATTATTTGCTGAAGGAGAAGGTAGAAGTCCAGTTAAAGAGAGACCATTATTGCAGGCACATTCTTGTGCAAGAAAAAATCATGCAAGAACAGATAGGTGAAATTAGACCCACTTATAAACAAGTAACCTGTATGTGGCAAAAAGTTTAGCTCTTACTACCTTTGCAAACTGTGAAAGTCATGATGTACCTGCACATCCATTTAGTCTGATCATGATCTGCTCTTTTCACGATTTAGTCAGTAAATTTTCACTCATCACACCTGTGAAAAATAAAATTAATAGTACACAGTACTGTCCAAATTGAAACATAAACAAGTCCATTTTTTGAAAATTTGGCAGAATATGACATAGTCAAAACAGGAAACAAAATAAATTATGTCTTGTAAAAATACTATGCTTTTTTAAATTAAAAAAATAAATTGTTTGAATGAATCTTTGAGAAACAATATAATAACTTTTGCATAGCCTAGGTATTAGTTGAAATTCCTATGATTGATATCTGGAGGAATAAGAGAAATGAGGCATTTGCTAATGTAGACAAATGATTCATTTTTTGAGGAATTGCAAAAGTTATGAATAAATTTTATTGACGAATAAAAAAAAAAATTGAACAATATTATTAAGGCAATGATTGATTTGTAATTGCATTTCTTTGTGCAGCTTGACGTTTTTGTATTTTTAATTAGTTGATAATGTGTTTTTGTTAAAGACTCTGGCAGATTTTATAGGAATGCTACTGAGTAGGGAAAATTCATTGACTTAGAATTAATCGATTCTTCAAGATTTATGTGAAAGAAATTGTTAACAAGTTTTCTGGAAATAATTTAGTTTTGTTGTTTTGATACCTGGTAATTTTATTTTATATGTAATTATAGATATGGAAAGCCGGCTGAAAACAAAATAAACAGTGTGTTCTTATTGTATCTAGTTTTGCATAAATTTGTGATTTTTTAAGTGTCAGTAGAAAATTAGGATGATGTTGTCAAAGTGTTACGGTATTGTAAACTTTAATAGTATCGGTCGTCAAAGTGATTGAAATGGAACCATTAAAAAGACACTGGTATATATGTCTGTCATAGGTTGGATACAGTTTCATTTATCACCGCTAAAAAAAACAAAAAAACATGGAGAGGAGAAACATTTCCGGGATGTAGTACTGGTACTCATTTAACAAGTGATCAATTGTTGCAATCAATCGTAAAATTGATCATTATGTATGTTTGATGGATGTTTTTGAAACAAACTTAACGTCCGATAATTTTTAACTAACACGTTTCCACTAGTAATTGTGGGTTCGTCGACTGTCATAAGTTTTTATATCGATAATGTATTGTAAATTAAAGTTATAAATGTCAATAATTTATTGAGGATTGTTGGTATACGTCTCTGATTTATTTTTAAGTTGTAGAGAAAAGAATACAAAAAAACTGTCATGGGGGTGAATTAGGTGAAATATAATCGAGCACATAGGTGACAGATCTGCGAAATATACTTTAAAAAATTGTTACGTTCATGTACAAAAAAATTATTTTAACAATCTAGAGATAAGAAAATGTGTAAAGAAATTTTTGGAAAGGAAGGTTGATTAATAGTTTAAAATGATGCTGTTGAGTTTCACATATTTGTTGCTGTAACATGTAACGAAAGATGTCTGTGATATGGAAGATATATGTGCACTTTCTGCTGCTGAAAAATTGTTTTACGCCAGATACATAATTATAAACTAACTGAAGTGGTCTAATCCATGTACCTAACAAACTGATCATGTAACGTCAGTGTTACTTGTGTTGTCACCGTATGGTATCTGTAGAACATGTCAACAACATTGTCTTAACAAAAGTTGTCATATTAAACTAATGGCTATTTTACGTAAATTTATTGAAATTATTTTCAAATTTCCGACCAAAGCTGGTACAGTTTTAACAGGATGTACGGACCATTTGCCGACACAAAACGACTATAAGCAATTGCAAAAAGGTCATTTAAAGAGTTTTATATATTACATAATGTTCAAAATCATCCAACCAGTTGCCGGCATGTATTAATTGCAAAAAATATATAATTGCTATAAGTTTGCATAAAGCAATTTATTATATAGCGAAATACTTTCCGCTGTCACTGATGTTGACATGTCGAGTGTTCATTTGAAACTTTAATGCTTTTAGATAAATTTTCTGCGAGTATTATTAATAGAATGTCAACAACATAGTTTTCATAGGGAACAATCGTGGAATTAAGAATTACATAATTAATGTCAAACGTTGTTATTTTTTATCTCTTCTCCAACTCAAATCCACGCGTAATTTATGACATCAGGAGCACGTAGGTTTGCAATTAGATTTTAGTTCTATGACATTTTCATTAATTTTGTAAGTTTTGGGAAATATTTTCATCTTTAGACATCGAAGTTGTCAAGAAAAGCCCATAATTTGTAAAATCTGTCATTTTTAAACATATTCATGCGATTTTTATGTAAAGATAAATGTAACAGAACAAAGTTAGGTTTTATTGGTAATGCGGAAAAATAGGCCTTACCTGTCATAAGTGTATCATACCATTTCATTTTTTCAAGCAGACAGAATACATTTGTTTTGTAATTGTTTTATGCTCATTATTTAATATAGAAGTTAATTATAAAGCTGTATCTATGGTTATGTTTGAAGCTACATTAAACTGCTGCTGCATTTGCTAGGATTTCTGAGCTTTGCAGTCATATCACTCAATGTCATTTGTATGAAATTGACTGATGAAATATGCTTACTATAAATGTATTTTCTGCCACTTTCCCCCCAATTTGATATAAATAATACTGTGCAGTTAAGAGAATAAATATAATAATATAAAATTACTTCCATATAGTTTTCAGAATTAAGTTCTAAAGATGTAACTTCTGGTAGCATGTTCTTGAAGTATCTCCATTTTTTCATCACAGTGAGGCAGACCATGAAATAATGATATATTTTCCACGGTGAAAAGTGGTCCAATTTCAGCAATACTTATGTTTTATATGTCTCTGTTGACTGTCTTCTTGGCTGCTTTATGCTGATGAACACACAACCTCTCAACCCTTGAGAGTCCAATTAGGGTTCTGGCTCTTCTAACAGTTTGACTTTTGCACACCACTGTTATTTGACCATTATGCACTGCTGTCAATAGGTTATCTCTACCTTACTGTTAAATGTGATCAAGCAAGGTGTTTTCACTGTTGTAATGTTCACCTTTTAATGTGATGGACAAGCCATTTGCTAAAGCATGCAATGTAACAAAAAAGTGTTTTCTGTATATTTCAGCATTAGAGAATGTGCAGTCAGAGCTGTTTGAAGTCAAGGCTAAATATGACGAGGCCACATCAGCAAAGTAAGTCTTCTCCCTTTGATAGACTCTTCCATGGATAATAAATGATCTCCCTTTAATAGACTCTTCCATGGAAAATAAATGATCTCCCTAGACTCTTCCATGGAAAATAAATGAAGTCATTTTATGTAATTTATATGTCTGATTGGATGAGATTTCCATTTGAGCACAATTGCTGCTGATAATTTTAGATATATGTTGTTTTTTTCTTTTCTGTGTTTGATAGGTTTAGGTTAGTGACATGGTAAAGTCAAATTTTCCTGAAAAAGAAATAATTGCAATGATTTGTATTCTGAACCATTCACAGAGAAAAAATCTGTGTATCTGAAAATTTAAAGCAGCTTGCCATCAAGGATGAGTGCAAGATACTCCTGGCTGAAAATAAAAAAAAAGAATTGCATTCATTCCTTTATTGTATTACGTTTTAGATTTATTAACATACTTTTATAGATATTTCAGTATGGTAATGTAATGTTAGAATTAATACTTGTAATAGATAAGGAAATATTTTCTATTTACTGTTATTAGCGTAAGGGAGGAAAATGAAAGAGGTGAGAAGTGAATATATTGGAAATGAAAGATAGAATCAATATGGGTACTATATAGTTTGCCTCTGTACAGATCTAGATATATTCTGTAGATAAGTTAAGATTTTCTATCGGCAAAAATCAATATCAATATGTCGCGAATTTGTCACCAGATCTCACAAAGATTCTGTTCCAAGTCAGAAAGACAATACGAGGAACAGCTGCTGATATAATCAATAGAGAATTTTTAGTGCTTTACCGCAATACAATACATCGCTTATGGATCACTATTGAACGTGAAATTGACATTTTGTCGTAATACAATAGAAATTGTATGGATTTTCATCCGTAAAATGTAGCATCTACTCAAGGAGCTCATCGGAAACCAGCTATTGATCCATATCATTGGATAACGGCAGTGTTCAAAATTGATCCTCTGATTCTGTATTGAACGGGCGCGAGATCAATAAATTTGGGACAGAGCTGAAACTCAGGGGGAGAATTAATTTGGGTTATACCATTGATTAGCTGGCAATATTGATTGTAAAGCAATCAATGCTATATTTTTGGACAGAGCTTATTCAATCAGAGAATGTGGTTGACAAGTTAATATAAGGGACATTGATTAGCCATGGGTCAGAATAGAAAACTATTACAATTCAGAGAGTGCCTTGTATATTTTGTTCCATATCTTCCTCCGCCAGCTTCAATAATCGATGAATTAAAAAAAAAGTTTTTGAATTTGAAAAAAAAGCAAAACTTTTTTGAGTTAACAAATACAGCAAAGATTGAAGGAATGTTTAGATATTAAATCCAGAAAGTGTCTTGTTAAAGAATTCAATCCCCATCAGTAGCAAGGCAGTAATGTCCTCGGGCAAAACACATAAAATTCCACATTGCCTCTCTCTCTTCAAGGTTGATTCAGTCTGGAATAAGTTTTGAGAGCTTAGTTGTAAGATTTTGTTTCACAATTTATAATAAATAAACTAGTATAGATGAAAAAGATTGATAAAAAAATACAGTGTAAGATAACAGGCATGCCATACATAGAGGAACACATGGAAAAATTTGAGACCAAGCTCCCTGACATCTCCGCTTAATGAAATGGTATTACTTTTGCCAAATGCAGCATTGATACTAAGAAGAGATTGCCAAAAGGAACATGAAACCTTGATACACTGCAAAGAAACATTAAGCAATATATTGAACTTGGAGCTATTTGTTACTGAAAATTTGAGTATAAGCTGGTTTAAGGCAAGTTATGTTTCATGAACTTAACCTTTACAAAAAATTATGCAAATAAAATACATCCTCCTTATATCAATTTCTTACATTAATGACACACAACCAGGCTCTACACTGAATTGTACTTTCAAGGAGTATGGGTAACCTAAGAAGCTCTGCGTTCAGTATACTGGAGAGATGTCAGAAAATACAGAACAATTTGTCAAACAATTATTTGTCATTAAGTAAAGATACTGTCCCTAATAAAGTGTTTGATCGCAACATGTAAAGAACGCATCAAAAAATTATTTTCCCATCGGGTCAATCATCCAGATGCAGATGAAGAAGAGAATGTTAATTGGTGATACCTGACGTACTCATTAGTATCTTATTGACGATCTCAGGTGACATTTATGATTGGTCACCACTAATTGGCCAAAAGAAACGTCTGAATATTATCAATAATGTGCTTGATTTTATTAACCATCCATCAAATATATACGTTATAGACAAGAATTGGGTCTTTAACTATGTTCTTTATTGTGTCCATGACCACACGTAATGTTGGTTTATGTGTTCTCATTTGAATAATTTCCATACCAAAAGTCTTTTGTTTTTTATTTTTTTGCCATGACCACAATGTCATGTAGAACATGTGTAAAAAACAATAATATTCAGTCATGAATGAATGTGGCAAATACCTATTTATAGATAATTTTTGCAGTATACATTAGATTTTAAAATGTGGTTTCTAAATATGGCAATATATGGTATCTAAAATCCCTCGGGCCCAAAGACAATTTGCACTGACCGTACAGAAATGTTACTGGCCATGGACTACTGCGAAATTGTATTACTGTTGGAGTATTATATAGTGATAAAATAGACCTGAAAAGTTCATCTGGAAAGTTGAAAGATAGCTGGAAGATGTTCCTATTGGGTTAAATATGAATGTTTTTTCTTAAGGGATTTAACCATAACTGCCTCGCACTTGCAAATTCTATTCACTCTGGAAAATCCTACAGCAGATTCAAAGCATGAGATCACGATGAAATCTTGATCATAAACTTAAGATATTCATTCGTCTGTCTATGGGACCAGTTTTATTGAGACAATATAGCCTTTGTGTGAATAGCCATGGCTAAACTGACATTAATTATTTCTATATTGAGCAATTATCAATAAAAATATTCATTCAGTCCTAATAAATACGTTGACAGTTGAGTTACGCCAAGACGTGATGTTGAGTTTGACTGGCAGGACGTTTGGCAGATATTGTGATATACATGTATGTATAATGTCAACCATTCAGCAGTTTCTAATTTTCGAGATTGTAGCATCATCTGAGATGGGAAGTTTGTCTAGTAGTGAAATTAAAACTGTGGATCAGAATGTAATATTACTGTATAAAAGTTAAATTTGTTGTCATGTTGGTACATAAATTATGGCGAATAAATTATGATTTAATTTATTGAGTTTGAAATCATCAGTTTATTGAGGCAAGACTTAAATTAGAATAAGTGTAAAATGCATTCACAAAACCCCAGAAATTATTAAATGTATCAAATGATTGTTTTTTCTGATTAAAAATGACTTTTTATCAGATACAAACGAAACCATTCACACATGTTTTTCAATCAAGATGTGTCAGCCAGAAGTCTGATCTTGTCAGTATTTTCTATTCATTTACAAAAATTCGATGTTAAACATCAATTCGTCCCCAGAAAAAACATAATACAAATATCGTCAGTAGCAAAAAAACAACAACATCAAAGTTTGATTATCTCACTATTTATTGCGGAAAATCAGTGTGCCAAATGTTTCACGCCTTTAGAAACATTTTGAACATGTTGTACGTGAAATCTACCACTTCCGAGGACCAATAAACAGACCTTGTTATCTCTTCACGAACACGGTGTAAAAATTACATACGGTAATCATTATTACCCTTAAAACTTAATTACGATGCTTTGAACAGAATCGGCCGATGTTCAGATAATTGCCATAACATAAGTGAAGCATTGAACTTGAGTATCGGAGCGGTTTATCTGCAATGTTAACATTTCCTGTCAAAAGCATAATCAAGTGTAACGACACAGAGCTATTGGTGTTATACCAACAGGACATTATTTCTTGATGTTTGTCACAGTAAGGTTGCGATTTGAGACGAATTGTCGTCAAAGGAAAATGATTTCGGTTGTTAAAGCAAACATATGCCCAATCAAATTATTAACATATCAGTGATTAAAGAGTAAGACTGCATTCTGATATCATGTTATTGTCAACTTGAACATCAGAAAAAATAACAATGAAAACTAAACACAGAGGCTTCTTTTCGTTTTTTTTTAAACAACAACAAAAAACATATAAGTAAATTACACAGCTTACTATAGTTGTCATATTCTTGAATGGCACATTAATATGAATGAAGAAAGTTGAATGAAAAATGACAATCAGATTTGTTGATTTTTAATGTTTTCTGATATGTGCATTGTAGTACATGGCATTGAAAACATGTTTTAATATGTCCACCTTATAATTGATATTGTCATCATTTTTAGAAAATGATGTTTTGTCTTTGTTCATCATCATAATTATCATCATCATTGTCATTATCTTCTTCTATTTCTTCCACTTCATTTACTTCATCATGATTATGATCATGATAATCATGATGTTCAGCATTATCATCATTACCACCCCCATCATCATCATCATCATCATCATCATCATCAT
>JAUMHA010255478.1:34126-48418 GCA_032359765.1 Saxidomus gigantea | reverse complement strand
GAGTTGGGTCAGTGCAGATATCTCATAGAATTAGATAGTATATGTACTCTATCTATCTTGCTTTAGGTTTGGTCAGTGTAGTTATTTCATGGAATCAGATAGTATATGTACTCTATCTTTGCTTTGGGTTTGGTCAATGTAGATATTTCATGGTATTAGATAGTATATGTACTCTATCTTTGCTTTGGGTTTGGTCAGTGTAGTCAATTTTGTTTATGCTGTAACTAAGAACGAACATAGTTATGTAAATATTACTATAACAGCGAAGTAAACATAAAATTTGCTCAATATGACCACACTTACTGAAGAGATCTGAATGACTTCAGAACAATGACCTTTCCGAAACAAATTGTAACAGTCATCCGTAAGAATCCAAACATTTATAGAACACGTTATCACGTTATCAGTAACACGTTTGCGGTTGTTTACCTCATTTTCGTGGAACATTGTTTGCTAAGACATTATTGAAAAGCATCTTTTATTCACTTTTAAGGACACAGTGCTGAAGTTGCGAACCTAAAAATCAATAAAACTTTGATTAATTTTATATTATATTTATATTTTATCTATGTAGAATTTATGCATTTTCTAAAAATTCTTTCTTTTGACAATCTATTTTGTGTGTGTATTTTTCTTTAAAACTGAAAATTGAAAACTTTACCACTTTATCACTATGGTGCATCGTCAGTGCAAACATGAAAGAAAAAACTTGTATTAATCTTTTAAAATGCATCTCTTGTTTCAGGTTTACGATCTTTCCGTGCAAGAGGGCAGTAAATAACGAAGATTCATCAAAAGTGAGAGTTTCATATTCAATGTAACATTGATTCTAAAGAACCAAATAATCACTTTCTTTTCGACTGACCGACGAAGCTCTCTCGAAATTGAAACCAAAGCTGCTCAAGAATAGCATAGTTGAAACACTCTTGTCAGAGAGGCGAGACGCCGGGCGCCTTGAGAAAATCAACAAGACTTGATTCACAAAAACTCTCGTAAAACTGCCAGATATAATAATACAGTGAGTATTGCAAATACTATATAATGATAATATTCAACAAGTGCATGATTTCTGATTATTTTGGCAATGTCAAACTTTGCATTGTCTTATAAATACATAATTGAACATTAGTTAAACTATGTGTATGGTTGAAGGTATTTAAACATATGAAAGTATAATTCTGAAAATTAGAAAAAAAGTAAAATGACGAAAGTAGATATTCTGATAACTGCTTTATGATCTGAATACTAGATATTATGCCAGGCCTAAAATGCGAGTGCCAGGTTGTAGAGAATAGGTCAAGACTAACGTAAATGAGTGCAGAGAAACATTGCCGCGTTGACGACTGATACCATACCAAACATTATGTCACGTGACTGTTTAAACTACCCATACAAATTTGTCAAAGATCTCTACCTTTTCCAAAGTTTCAAGCAAAATAGATGTATCTGTACAAAATTTGGATCAAATTAAATATTGCATGAAAAAAAGCACGAAAATCTCCTTTGACTGTCCTAGTCAGGTATATTTTCATTTCTATAAGCCAGTATGAAAAGTAACTCAATATAACTTTTCCATATCGTGTCTCTCCAGACAAAGTTGTTATAATGATTATATATTACACCTTTTTTGTAAAACAAATATAACAATCATATGTACTCTTTGCTTATTTTTGACTGTACAAATGCTACACAAAAAGTCTTTCAAGTCAGTTTCTTTCTTTCTTTCTTTCTTTCTCTATTTATTTATTTTGCATGGTAAATACTATCTAGTAGGCAGCAGAAAATGGTTGATAATCTGAACTCATGCTCAGCATTCTCAATTTATGCTATGACTGTCATTTTATATTTTGGTCGGCTTTCTACCTTAGCACATCATTTGTTTAAACATGTTAGATACCAACAAATTATAAGAGATACTTAAATAAAACATTTTTTTGCAATTTTTCGTCGACGAATTATAAGAGATGCTGTAACGAAACATCTTTAATAGTTTCTCATCCATATATATATATATGAATGTCAAGATCATGATATACCAAATATTGGGTATAGGATAGACGTTAAAGAGAAACAGTTAAATAGAAAAGTTTGTATTTACATGTAAAATGACTTCACAAATTCAAGAATTTAGTTTTTCGTTCAGATTTGGAAAATTTATTGGCAAATTTAATTTAAGCCAGGCACACAGTAAAGTGCAAACCACTAAAAGCATAATATAATGAAAAATAACGTTCTGAAAATTGCTCGCTATACATACAGCACCTGGGATATATACTTTATACAGTATTTGCTGTCTAAGTGTGTAAAAACCAAAGTTTTAATGGGTAAAGTTCGATTGAACATTCGTTTATTGCCATAACTATATGGATTTGTCTATTTAATAAGTTATAAACTTATATCAGATTATTTTTACAGTGACGTTTCATTTCGTACGCTTCACAATCTTTTTATAATTAAAAAAGCTTTCCGGCGTATACACCGATTTAGTCCTTATTGTACACCTGGCTATGTTATGAGTGTATGTCAACTGTATTTGGAAAACTCATTAACAATTAAGATATATCTTTTAGGCAGTAATCTTAAGTACTTAGATATATTTTTAAAATGCTATTTATTTCATAAATTCGCTGGGTAAGGTTATATTTGACAGTATCAGTTGATCTTTGATGTTCTCCATTTGTAACTTTATATGTGATACTAGAGATGAATCTGAAAAAAAGAAGGTTGATGAATTCAAAAGAAAATGTCAGAAATGTTTTTCAGCTCTTAACAATCTTTTTTAAAATGCGGGTTTATACCTTTCCTGGTTTTGATGCACAATCAGTCGTTCTAATCCTAATCTTAATCCGTAACTCCTTCGATGATTAATACTATCTGCTTTTATTCCAGGAAGCATTCATCATAGGTTCTTTGTATTCGAAATGTGTGAACTTTACAATTCATGCAAAAATAGGAGCAAATTGTTCCTTTCAGTATTCTACTGCCCATGGTATGAGTAAAAAGTTTATTTTGACGTAATATTTCATGCCTGTAATTTAAGTTTGTGTCCCATTAACTATAGTTTTGCCTTTTGAAATATCAATAGTTTAAAAGTTTATTGCATATTATATACAAAAACAATTGATTATCCTCTATTCTGGTTACAGTAAAACTAACTTACCGTTATCGGTTCTCATGATATAGAAATAGTATGTGGATCACCAGCATTTACATACCTATTCCTCTATGTCTATATGGACTACAAAACAATACATGAATCTGTCATTCAGACGATCTTATTTCATACTAACCTTACTGAGCGGCCATTAACCTATTACTGTACTCTAAATTTCCAGCACTGTCCTCATAAAACAAATATTCAGTATGAAGTTATTTCATAGCGTACGAACACATGAAATCTATACACTTTTGGGACTTGAACAACTTTGGCCGGAAAAGGGTGTAATCCTGACACATTACAGTGTGAGATTTATGTGGAGGAACAATAAACACAGTTTTCGTGCATTTATATTTTGAGAATATGCCGTATAGTATCTTATGATAAAAGCTGTGTCAAACACAAATATTGTAACTTGTATACTTTATATATTAATTACGAAGTAATGTCGTCATTAACATAATATGCTATGGAATATTAGACTTACGTAACGCTGTGTGTTTGGGGTATGGTTGTGTCTAGACATAAAATCAACACAGACATCACATATGCTTACTTCAGTGTACACTAATGTGTTTCTTCCGGTTGGCCAAAGAAAAAATGTTAACAATGGAGATGAAATTTAACTAAAGGTAAGGATAAGACACGTGATGGACTTCTTTACACATTAGGGGATGAATCTATAACCAATTGATTTCTTTTATAAGATATCACTTTTAATATCCCAGATATGTTGCTTTTCTCTTGGTAAAAACTCGCCGCTTCGCAGTATCATCTTGTAATGTGCAACAAGTGTCCTGTACCCGCGTGCAATCTAAAAGCACACGTGTACACATACATTCGAATACAATATTTGATTTGCAACTGGAGCAGTTAAGCTCAAGACATGTAGCTGTTATTTCCTTTCTGTAAACAGAAATATATATATATAACATTTTCATTTGATGAATAGACTACAAAACATGACCTAGAACTCTCATTCACACAATGTAGATTCCATTCGAAATTTTCTATGCTTCATTAAACCCAGTTCAATACCGCGTTTGAGTTGTACTATTTGTTTTCCAACTACTTTTAAGCATTGCCATAATGAAACAGATATCAAACCAATGTTAATGTTAAAGAAGCATTTTATTGGTAGAATGGCCGATGATATTTTCGTGTCAATCATGTCAGATATAATGTCTTTTTCTTGAACATTCACACAACAAAATAAAGCAAAAAGCTCACGTGGTTCTTATTGCATATTAATTTTTTGAAAATTAAAGTATGGCTTTGACTGCAAGTAGTTATGTAAGGCACACATGTATACAAATGTACTTTCATATTAATTACGAAGCAAGTCATTTACTTGCGTAACATAAAACAACGAAAAATACATTGACCTACATAATGCAGCGGCTGTCATGTAAGGTTGTGGCAATTTGTACGTAACTCTACAGAAAGCCCACATAGAAATAACCGATGCATTTAATTCCTTTTGTTTTAGCTCACGACAGTGTGTCTTCAGTCTGAGTGACGTTATTTAGCACAGAGAGACTGTGTTAAGTTAAGGGCCATAAATACAACCTACACACAGGCACGTAAGTAAATCATAATACAATGTACTTTTTTCAAACCGTTAATTTATATCATGTATTGACCATTTACTTACAAATGCTTTGAAAGAATTGTTCCAATTCCAATTCAATGTAAACTTTTTTTGTCGAGGAATGTCGTACCTCTAAACACTCCTCAACCTTTGACATTATTCTACTCATACTCTCACTTCGTCCGTGGACATAAAGTTACGGACTATTTCAAATATAAGGAGGTGATGATTTCTAATCCGTCGATTTCCTTTGTAATACCAAAAACAGGTCAGTGGTGAACATCCCAATATCAAGCAACGTGACCCTCTGAGCGCTCTCAGTGTGTAATTTAATTCTGGTAATTGCATATAATTAAACAATGGCACACACACCTTCCAGCCATCTCAAGCTCATAATAGGAGCGGGGTCATATTTATGTACCTTTTTGGATACAGGTTGTTTGAACATGTCTGAAATAATTGTGTTTTCGGTTAGCGAGGGACCAGTGAAAAATCTGATAAGCATAAAGACTTGAAATGATGAAGTAGATTCTGCAATGACATACATTATTTTCAAAGTTTTCTTAAAATTACAGTTAAAGGGTCATACCCTGTAACTGATGTCGAACTAAATAACCTCCAAAACATAAATAATAAAATCTTTCGAAGTACTATAACTTAACCTAAAAGTTTCAGCTAGGCATTCCCAGTCATTTTCGATAAACTCGGCGGTTTAAAATATACTGCAGTACCGCTAACCATTCAATAATCTATGCAGAGTTGTTGTTGTAAAACTAATGGGTGGATGCGATATATTACAGAAAGCCTCTATTTTGATTAAATGTGGTAAAATGGTGCATTTTTCGCCATAGGTTCTTCTTTGAAATTGTATTTATTTTTCATTTTACGTTCATAATAATATAATATGCTATAATTATGTAGGGAGTGCCCCTTTAAGTACAAGATACCTATTTTGTAATGTTGTTATTTACCACTTTATTAAACCTCATTTGGGTGTTTAAAGTTTTAATTGCACAGCTCTGATATGAGGAAATATGTATCTGTGAAAAAGTTTAAATCATACGGGTATGCTTGATTCATCTATGAAGGAGATACTTTATTGTTTGTCGATGGTCTTGTTATATAATAACTGTTCTCATTCCAACCTACTACATTATTGGGTTTGAACTTCAGTCCTATTTCTTGGTAGAACAGGTTTGTGTTAATTTTATATGAATGGCTCGGTCTGAAGCTTACTCATCGTTGAAGGTAGCCCTTGACCAAAGCTAGAAATCATTCATCAAAACCTCAGGTCTTTCTTACCTTTCTTCAATTTTTACAAGGTTTACAGTTGGGGGTAACGCCCAAATACCCAACAATTCTACTTTATTGTAAACATTGTTGTTCTGCTTCAGGCAACCGTGTTAGATTCTTGAATACATTATTTGTTACAATTTAAGACCATTATTGTATATGAAGGGGATATAAGCTTCTATAACATACACAAGAGCAAATTTACATCAACTTGAAGGCATATATCAAAATTTTGTTAGACACGGTTTCCACTAGCAGGGAGCAGTGTATGATATGCATCAAAACTATTTGGCCAAGATGGAAGCCTTGTCCAAAAATTTATGATGTTTATGACATTTCATTACATTTTGTGACTATTTTTGGTGCAACCATGAGCACCATTTTCTGTTTCGTTTTTTGGTTAAGTAAATGAACATATTTTTCAAAATAAATAGATTTACATACTTACTAAACACACTAAAGAGGATAAAAAATGTTTTGGCAAATGACATTGCAGTTTTGGTTAGGCGCTTCCACCTTTTAAAGGTTGTTAAAGGCATTTTATTGTTCTACTGGAAACACTTGCATCTGAAATATAACTCGGTATTTGATCATTTTACTTAAATTCTAATTTTAAGGCCACACTCTTAATTCTTTAGACTCTCACTTTAATTTGTATGATAGACTAGGTTAGCTTAAACTGGTTTAAGCAAAAACAGTTCACTCGTAATTTTCATAATCATTATGAAGTTCACCACAATCTCATAAAATAGAGACTATAGTGCAACAATACATATATGAATGAAAACGAAATTACATATTCGTTCATCCTTATAGTTTATATTTATATGTTTGCACCGCTGCTTTCATCTGTTTACCCGTAAATGAACCATGTTTTCAGTGTGCTTTCAAATTATTACCTTTGTCTGGTTTAACATACCAGATAACGATCACACAAAAAATACTTACTAAAACATCACTTGCACTTGCACAACCAACCAGACAACGAGGACAAAAGAAAAGATTTAAGACCGCAATCAATGTAACAAAATTGTATTTTTAAAATCATATGACATTATGACAAACATCAGTATGCATACATTTACAAAGATAACGAACTATGATAGCTCTGATATATCTTCTATCATGTAATTTTAAGTTTCTATGATACAATCTGGCTAGATCATATCTCCGTGTAAGGACATAAAATGTATATACAACACATTTCTACAAAGTAATAAAGTAAAAAAAAGAATTTTAAGTTTCTATAAAGTAGCACTTCAAAATTTCCCTCCCGTATCTGTGGTTAACTTTTCTCGCAGATCTGTGAAATGGCTGTTATATTAACTAAACTGTTGACAATTTCTGTCTGGTAGTTAATCCAGCCACAAAACAGTGTACAGATAAGAACTACCACATCCAAAAGAACTGTGACACGGTTTTGTTCATAGACCGATTTCATTCACAAAACTGTGACACACTTTTATGTCACAACTGGACAAGACAACTGTGGCACAGTTTAAAGCAAGGACGAGTTTCTGTAATGAAAATATAGTGGAACGTAACATACAGAGCTGTAATATTATATTACATACTGGTCTATAAAATAACAGCTCACAGGTTTAGTGTAAAACTTATAAAGCCACAGATCTGGGAAATAGTTCACCAAGTGTTACGGATCTGTGCTCACAAATCTGGAATAAAACAATGGGCACAAACCTGTGACAAAACTAAAATTACACAGTAAAATGGTAGGATTTTTCAAACAGAGACAATGCGTATGCAATAATATTATCATTCCTTATGCACCCATCATAATTAGTCTTACACATAGAATGACTTGGTAATATAGCATAAGATCATTTAAGTTACGTAAATGGCCTATAATTATATTATTAAGTAATATATTGCATCAGTATGAGGTCTTTAGGCGTCAGCTAACAGACGTGAAAATTGAACCTAACCAATCGGATTACCGTAAAATTTAGATATATATAAAACGACAACCGAGGTCTATCATATAATTAATTGTATTCAGCAGTTACCACATATCAAGGGAAAAGGCTCTAATAGTTTTCAATTCAAAAGTAACAGAGTTATTGTTTCACACAAATACACTAACACATTGACAAGTTGTAATCGCATGTGATTTTGATTTCTTAACACATTTACACTTCCCTGTGAAACAGCAAATAAATTGAAAACTAGTCCACCCAATTTCTTTTCCTGTCAATAATGAAAGTGTTGAGGCAACAGGAATATGTTCGAAAAGGCAAATTTATAAGACTAGTGCAAAAAAACAAATGAAATTATATCAAAGTTAACTAGCTGTTAAGTGTCGTATCTGAATACAATTCGAACCGTAAAAATCTAAACATATGTTATAAGGCTCACATATCATAAATATAAACTATTTGAAGGTGATCACTTTCAGACTTTTCATTGTGTTAATTATTTTCCAAACTCTGTCTTAAACACAAAAGTTAATATTTTATGCATAAAGAGAAACAAAACAAATATACGGCAAGATTTGTCAGTAATGATAACAAACAAGTCTGAAACTCCCTGATTTGATCTACTTTTACGTTAATACAAGATCAATTTCGTTAATAACAGAAACCTTATACTTGAAGAAAAAAAATACTTGTTAAAACAGTGAAGAATGAAGCAACAGAATTTGTCATGAATACAGTCTACAAAACAGAATTGAGATCATGTTTGAAACACTATAGTATCCGAAGCTTGCACAAAGACATACGTGAAGAGTATACAAAAAATGAGCGATTTTGTGCCAGCTAAGTTACCCCTAGTATATTTATATGTGGTATCTGTATAGATTTTATTTTAGATGAAGGATTCATGTGACATATTTCAAAATGAACAATTTTTCATTTTATTGCACAATAGTGTGACAACTGATTGACTTGATGAAGACACACAAAGCCATCGTGTTTACATCTGAACATTTTTTACAGGCAACAGTTTTATGTGATTTATACCTATCACTATCTTTTCAATTCCGTCGCTTATAGAAAGCAAAGTTACGTAAATTTCTATATTCCGTTCATATCTAAACTTACATGTCAAAAACATCTCATTAGAAACTGAATATGTGATACTTGAAATTGAGTTTTAATATTAAAAAAAACTGCTTTTACTGTGCTATTCATTTCATAAATATGCTTTAAATGTAATAACCTATATACACAAAATGTATATTTTCAAAATCGCAATTTCTAATCCCTTTACGTCCGTACAAATGCATGTTCAATTCTTGAATCATGTGTACAATTACTTTCACTTTTTTGTCATGACATGACGATTTTATGTTAAAGCTTTCATCTCTGGAAATAGATTTTTAAGAGGAAACTTTATTTATATTTCTCAATCACAATATACCGGTATTACATTATTCTAAAGCAGACTAATACTGGGGTCAATATACAGTTTTGTGGACCAGTGGAAATACGATATTGACCGATGACGATTAATAGGTTTAGCGGACCTGTGAACAGGCGATATTGACCGAGGACGATGTCCGAAGTTATAAGAGCTTTTCCGCAGATCCGCAAAACTATAAACACACATTATCCTACAATTATTATATCGTACACCTTATAGAAATAATATCAAACATCTCCAACAAAATTGTGAAAACTATATATTGACCTCGACACATGACTGTTCTCGGCCAATCGGAATAGTCTGTGTATAGTGGGTATACGATATATAAGTATATAATGTAATTCGCTGTTGCTTTGCAATATTTATCATTGCTTCTTAAATTAAAAAAAAACAAATAGTAAGTTATACAATAATTAGCAATGGCAAAACAGTGTAAGTTACTTAACAAAATATCTGGTAGAAAGCCTAAAGCGCATTTCATTTTCATTCAACATCATTCTTTACAGACAGACAAGTTACATGTTGAGATAAACAACTTTCAGTGAACAGTATGTACACTGTTAGCTTATTGGTGCACAGCGGTAAATACAGAAGAGAACGCTTGAGTCGCCCTTCACTTCTGTTGTTGATCTATATAAAAGTTTAATAAGAATAGAAAACAAAATGTACGAAAAATTAATTACTCAGCAGATTTTTCTAGACTTTAACAATAAAAAATGTAATAACAAACATCATGTAAAAACAAAATATATGATATGCATTATGTTTATCGTGAGTTCGAGACAACTATGTCATGATTAAGTAAATATGTTTTAAGAGTATAATTATAAAGTATTGAGATTCACACGTTTTCCCTGATTACACAACGAACTGGCTTTAAAGCTCAATCTCTACATATTCATGTATTCTTCCTTTTATTAAACACTTTCTCTTTCTTGTTGCTCGATATACATTTCTGAAGTACAATTTTTACATCCTTGGAGTTCTAGTTTTCACACACACACACACATACAGTGAAATATACAGCATATAACTGTGTAACAGATAGAAAAATGTTGTTCTCTTTCCCTTTCAGCCCGACATTTGATTTAGAGCGTTCATACATTTTTAGCATCTATTTACACATACATGTAATTGCAAGTTATCTGTTATCTCTACATCATAAAATATATAAAATCTTTAATTCTATGGCGTTTTTCAAAAACAACAACCTCTACTATTTGTTATTGTTGTTTCTCAAACATTCTGCAAACGTAACTTTTACACACGCAATTCATCAGCACTTTAATAAGAAATTTGCTACCAACAAATAAACACCTTGCTTAAAAAGACTAGAAACTCGCATTTATGTGTTATCAGGGTAAAATTGATGCAGTCTGACTAAAACCCTACACTAAAATTCCAGATAAAAACGTGTTAGCAAGTAACCTTTAATCCCATTTCTTTAGAACAAGTGATTTAACCGTAACTTGATAAGTCGCATTACAAAATAAAATGGTGAAAACATACAGGTCTATATCTATATATTAAGCACAGAAATATGTAGTAAGTCATTGGGAAATATATCCACAAGCTAGCAAAGCAAGTATTTCACACAGCATTACACATGCATTCTACATAACAAAATATTATGTCATAGTTTGAGTATGTATAGGTACCTTTAGTATTGCAAAACAAATTGCAAGAGTATAAAATATACATAAAAGACATATGAAATTACATATGGATATTTACAAATTACATAAAGATCTATTTTTATCGCACAATAAACAATGTCTAAAAAGTCTACTGAGCGTCTAAGCTACCCACTCCATTAAACTCGTTGATGACCATTGGTATGTGACTGTACATGATGCTACTATTGTCGCAAGAACCGCACTTAACATCAAGCAGTTAGCCTTGTAATTACAGCAAAGTTACTGTATTCAGTACATCATGAGAATGTAAATACCACCAAAATCCGCAATGTAAGATCTACTGAACACCTTTTTTCTGTTTGTGCCTCATCCTCCATTTCCGCACACCAACGCAATTGTAATTTGAACTGTCACTCGCTTGCCTTTCTCAATTCACATTACAAGTCTCGTTCCAACTATGTGCATTTCAGGCAGCAGCAACTATGGCAACAATCTGTTCACTGTTGCTTCATTTATGGCCAATGCTGTGTTAAATTTCTGTGACAAATATGCCTATAATGTTCTTTCAGAATCGACTGTGCGAGCAACTGACGACCATTATATAATGTCTTACATATGTTTGTAATTTATATGGCTGATAACGATCGTTGTGTTCAGTCTGCACTCTTTCGGCTACTGAACATATTTCAATTAAGTTCTTTTGCACTTGCACATTGCTTGCCTTGTTTTACCACAGTGTTTTAGCTGTCACTGACATTGTATTTTATGTCTGAACTCAGCAGTCGCCTCAGTTTCGGTAATAGCTTTGATCTCAGTATCGCTGTACTGCAGATTGCAGTGTTTAACATCACTGTCTTTAGCCGTTGCTACTACACTATCAGTGCCACTGGTAAAACTGTTAGAAACTAAGGAATTGTCAGACAAACTTTCTATGGCACTAACCGTGTGCAATAATGGAGGGTATCTCTCTTATGATTTCTCAGGGCTGGCAGGGACCCCAGTTGCCACAGATTGTTCGTTGCGTCCATTGGAAGCAGCATTTTGTTGATAGTAATATTGCGGATCTGAAACGATAAAATCGAGGCGTTACTCCACGTCTGACCAAACTATACAGTCGTCTGCAAAATCACTAAGGTAAGAAATAGTGCATTTGTTACTTTAATACGTCAAGAAATAATTAATCATTCAAATGTAAATTGATTTTCTAACTTCCAGACAGTAATTAAATAAACAAAAGAAAAACAACCAAACTTAACAGATATACATTGTACTGCAATTGCAGATTGAAATAATAAATGTCATGATTCCATTGTCAGTCAATAAAACGAGTTTAAAACAAATGTATTACTAGCACATCATAAAAAGCCTATAATCCATTTTCGCAGCTTGTGGCCCATTAAACAATGAAAATAACGCATACATAAGTTCATAATAAGGGATTTGTATTACTCTCGTCTCGTGTCTTAAGAAAACCAAATTATTCAGATGCAGATTGATGGGATGTTATGTCGTCTGCTGAGATTATTTATTGTTTCCACTTCCGGCCAAATCTCATATGTCAGTGAATTCATATCTTGCCAGAAATTATCTCTTTGTCTTGAACAATTTATTTTGATTTGTTCGGTCATGCTTTGGCGTTATTTGTAATGATATTTTTGTATGTTATATTTAGAGAAATTGGACTGCCTTTGTTATTTGGCTAACTAACGTATAGCTATAAATTTGTATATGCAATACCTAATTAATCTTACTTATCTGAATTAGACCTTGCAAAATATGCCAGCGCATTATAATGTTTTAATACTTGATAATAGTCGTTGAACATGTTTCAATGATTTTATAATCCATATATGTTTGAGAGAGAGGTTAGGAAACTGAAATGCAAAAAGGAAGCACTAACCACTAAAAATATCCATTTGTTGTTTCTTGCAAAAACAGTTCAATTCCTATCTAACATAACACAACCCAAGGCGATAAATATTATGGACACCAAATGTTCAAAGTGGAATAGGTGCAAAATCATTTTCTAGATGAGTAAATACAATTTGATTTTTATACACTAGTATTGAGTATTATTGACATTCGGTATCACTGGTGCGTTCACACGTTAGCTATATTCATTTTTGTAGTATACGATATACTTATAGTGCCATCATGAGACGTAATTACCCTTTAATAACCGGTAGGTGACTACTGAATTGGTTGGCTACCACCAAAGGCTGTCAGTGGCGCACGGCGGCACGCAGTGATAACGCAGGCAGTCAAACATTATATGATTATAAATACGTTATTGCTCAAGATCATAATATGCTTACTGAATTAATTGTTCGAATTTATATAAAACCTGTCCATAACTTACACTTTTCATTTCGAATGAGGTTTTCTTTTTTGTAAAATAACGGTTTCGGTTGTTTTTTGTGACAGTGAATTCCGCTTTTATGTATATTTTACGTTTTTAAAATGATGGATATGTGTATTAACTAGGATTATGGCAACTACAGTAAATTTAATTGTGGGACAAAAATTTGTAATATTTTCAATGTGGAATTTTATAATATTTAAATTTAATGTGGAACTTGATTTTTCTTCTGTTTCTTTTGTATAAAAAGCAACAAAGATACTGCACTCATGGAGAAAGAGGAAATACTCTCGTCGGTGTTTGTACTTCTTCAGATGCCCGTGGGCTTTTCTAAACACTAGCATACTGAATCTACGGTAATAAACTTTTCTGAGGCCAGTATAAAATGTGTCGCTTTCGATTCACTAAGCAAGTGTTACATGTAACATTGACAATTGCCGAATCAGAAGGTGGTGTAATTCGAAACAAGTCTCGAGAAACAATTATTTTATCGTATATCATGACATTTGAGAATTGCAAGTGGACAATTAACAAATCTAAATTGAAGAAATATTAACGATCATATCAAACAATACATACCTATGCATTTGCGAAGAAATATTAACTATCATATCAAACAATACATACCTATGCATTTGCAAAGAAGGTATCTAAATTCTACCATAAATAATATCTTATACTTACTTATAATGCCACTGGGCCCGTATCTGACTGCAGCTGCCCATTGAGGATCGCTGTATGGATTTGAATTGTATTGAGTGTATGGCACCGAGGTTTGGTAATATTCGCTGGTATTGCCTGAAATAAATCAACAATTCTTATTGCACATTTTCTGCTGGTTTTGATTAGATTTTAAAGGTTCGAAAGGAAA
>JAUMHA010255478.1:12607-34026 GCA_032359765.1 Saxidomus gigantea | reverse complement strand
ATATTCATAATCACTAAAGTCATAAAACGAAACTCTATCTCGTAACAAAGAACTCTGAAAAATTCGTTAAACAATAGAGGAATGATTGTAAGAAATTTGAGATAAATAAATTCACAATTTTGACATTTCAAAAATATAAATAATTCTTATCTTTTCGATCAAAGTGTTCTTGCCAAATAAAATCAAAAGACTTAAAAGTGCAGAATAATCGTCAATTGTTTTAGCTTTTCAAAAAGTATATTGTTATGCCATTCCTGATCTGATAATGTTTCACACTTTCACGGGTTTACTTATCCTTAAACAATACGCAAAAAGACATTTATTTTATACAAAACTAAAGCCAAATCTAAACATGCAAATGAAATGCTTCCATATGATAAAACTTTTATAACGTTAAGTTGTTAGATCTGGTTTACAGTGCTGTCAAACTGCAACGTTTAGTAAAAGAAACATAGCAGCTGTATCACAATCAGTCATGATCCCAAACAAAGTAAGATCTACAGTTATGTACATGCATTTAATTCTTCTTTTTATTGTATTTGAACGTCTTTCGAATCCATTGAGTATTACTAATTATCACTAACACTAATAATGAGGATCCGTAATTCAAAACTGCCTATATACTCGTATATTTATAGAACGAGAAAATGCTGGTATACATGCTATGTAACAAAAAAGCCGGATGCGGACTACGGAAAGGAGTACTAACTCCCGTATGAAAACTACTTTACTGCCGCTTCCTCTCAGTTCCCGATCAACTCTGCATTATCGCTGCCATATCATTTGATTAATGTGCTGAATATTAATTTAGCAATTTGTTTTCTTCCTTCAGTGTTTGCCTTTGTCGAGTAATAAACAAGTCATTCTAGACAATTATCGACTCGGTTTTACAATAAGGGCTTATCACATGCTTTTTATACGCAGATTGATTCTAGCTCGTCCAAGAAGTGTTTTCTAGACAGATAGGAACTTATTGATCATAATGTCTCTACTCATAACAAGATATTATTCATGAATGTGCCAAGGAACATAAATGTACAGAAAGTTGTTCAGCTTTCTTATGGTACAAGTGGCATGGTTGTATTAATTTTGGAAAACCTCTATCGCTCACGTGACTCTCTGCTATCACCTGGCCCTCTTTGGAATAATAATTTCTGCATATTGTTTATTCACGAATATGAATTTTATTTTGTTGATTTATGAAGTGTTTCATTTTCCGCTTTAAAGTTTCTTCCTTTATCATCATCATTTTTTGTCTTTTTTTATTCCACATCCATGATGCTGAGGTAGTACACTTGTTTCTATTTTAGATGACGACAGCAAGTCCTGTCTTTTCATATAAATTGGCAATGATACTAAAAAGTAACAACTTTTGTCTTATCTGTTGCTAGATTAGCAAAGTTGGAGAAAAAACCTTCGCCCTAAATTTTCAGAAATAGATGAAGACAACTTAAAAACCAGACAAGGGCTTGCTATCTCTTCACCCAATCTGCAGAAGTTTCCAACATCCAAATTTTGAAGATTTATGACCATGTACTTGTCTTGCTGTGGCACATATCATCATCCATTCACTAGTTTTTCATTCATAATCTCTCTGTAATATCTTACTAACGTTCACATCAAACGCTTTTGCAGACCTGCAATCTAGCAATCTGACGTGATCGTAGAAAGAATTGTGAAACACTGATAAGTCATGCTTCACGGCCTTTACAATATTCTCACAATGGTACATCTTGAATTGGAAACTCTATCAGAATGATGGAAAACCCTCTTCCTTATAAATTAACACCAAGATATTAAACAAAAATCAGTATAGAATGACTGGACCATAACAATTTGTCAATGTTGCAACTATCCAACTGTATTATCAACTAAAAATACATGAAAAATTGACAGCCTCAGATTATGCCGAAATGCGATACAACTGGAAATTAAACAGTGTTTACAGAAATTTTCTTAGAAGTTTGTTTAATGCAAGATTTTAAAAAACGTGATAGAATCATCTGATGAAAGAACCGTTCCGTTGGAACTTTTTCCAAAAAAAATCTACCATAGCCAAAACATTCAATCTGACACGTTTCTAACATGCAGTTACAGCAGGGCGTACTGGGTTTTTCGGAAGGAAAAGACTTTCTTCCGATATACTTTCAATGTAAAAATGATAAGATATTTGGAAAAATTCTGAAATGAGTTTTTTATGCGGAGCTGCACGTTTTGGTGAATGATAATGGAATTCAGAATGATATATTTAGTCCACGAAGAAATGAAACATGCAGAAGCCATTTTCAAGTGTGTAAACACAGTGAAAATATAGATACAGACAAGTGTCGTGTGAATAGAAAGCCATTCAGAGAATCCGGACGATAATCACCATGACAATGACTTGACTAACAGGTTGTCAACGTGGAACTGTTCGAGACAATCAATTGATAAACCTCATACTGCCATCGTTTATTGACCCGATAATATCTTACAGGGCAATTAAACAAACAGAATATAAATATCATATCACCTCCAGGAAAAGGTTTTATGATTCACATGACGATAGTTTGCGAACTTCTCGATTGGCAATGAATATTAAATCAGAAGTTACTGTTTTGTAGTAATTTGCTAAAATTGGAATTATTTATAGGTGAAACAATCTTCAAGAAGAAATTACAGTAAAGGTACTCATTTATGATATGTAATTAAACACTGTAGCTTTTCTCTGGTAATAAACCGTTCAAATGAAAGGAACATTTGACAAAAGGCATGGGTTGCATATCTATCAACATGGAATTTACTAAGAAGAATTTTCTATAAAGACGGTCGACACGAAGCTCTTGCAATATTTGAAACGAACATTACCAAATGGAAAATTTGATTAGATAAGGAACATCTTTAAATAACATCAGTGTCATTGTTTTATATTGATTTCTAATTTAGGGTCGTACCCTGCAGCATCAACCTAATCATTCTACCATAAATCTCTGAATAGCTTAGTGGAAACGATCTTGTGAAATTGCTCCGCAAAGCAAATACGTTCCAGTAGCTGCACAGACTGGTTCCAATTATGGTATAAACAGACTGGTGATGAGTGGTTATACCTAAAATTACGAGAGAACCCGACTGGCTGGAACAAATGGAGGGCTCTGGTCGGTTATAAATACATTATTTAAGCCCGTTTCATTTACTTTAATCCGTAACTTTCATCATATTTTCATGTTTTATTGATATTTCAATTTGTAGAAATGATTCTACTGAGAAACATTGTCTTTAAAATCAGTTAAACGTAAAAAGTCATTTGAGCAAGGTATTGATAAATTGGTTGTTCAGAGAAGCAATAGCAGAAGGAGAACAGAGATCATGCCTGATTCGTATAAATAACTCTCATACGTCCACACAAAGACTGGAGGAGGAAATCATCGACAAATTGATGAAATAAGAAATGGAAATGCATTAAGACAAAAAAAGCTACCCCAAAACATTTGAAGAAATATATCTTAAAAACGCATTATCCGAACTGAATAAATCGACAACAGGGCTGCTGTACAAAATGAAATGTTATAACTACCTGTTTACTAGTTTACAACAAATGGCAAAAAAACTACGTAAAATATTTACCAGGCGCTGAAGCAGTGTATTGAGCAGAGGTAACTTGAGGTGGCAAGACGATAGATGGTACAGCAGTTCCCACTACTGGTTGATTCGTGTATACAGCACTTGTATAAGTCGTACTTGCTTGACCTGTAGAGCAGCACATATTTCATGACATTTTAGTTTAACATATTATTTCAACATGCTGCAAAGTGTCTCTCTGTTCTTCCAAATGTTTTACACAGTAACGAATATTACATACAGGTTTTTGGGATGCAGTAAGATATAAGCAGGTAGCAAGAAATGTTATCATTCATGCTCCTTGACGTTTTGTAGATGCTCTGAAGAACAAATCTTTTGTTTCGACCTCTTTTAATTTCAGAAATGTGTGTAAAAAAATAAAATGTCTATGTTCTTGGCATTCTGTTTAGCATTAATTCTCACCGCAATTTTACAAAGGCATATGAGTAATGTAAAGGCATTTAAAACAGCTGACACTTTGCAGCATTCGTGAGAAATAATTCTATAGAAAAATATCAGTGTTTTCCCTTACAAAAGAACACATTTCACTAAAGCAATATGTTTGTACAAAGACAAGCAATACAAATTAAGGAACTGAATTATAAACGCAACGATTAGATAACTTGTTATTTTTAAAACACATAAACTATCTGTTAGTATGCACGTAACTAATTTGGACATTTGTGACGTCATCAGCATTCTTAATTATCAATTAGAGCAACAATCTGCATAAACTGTTTACAGAAAATGAAATACAATACAATATTATCTCGTAATTGCTTTCAAATATTGAAATATTAAAAACCCAAATCTGAAGCAAAATCGATCCTACATTTTCCCCACCTTTAAAGCGATCGAATGAGTGTAAGATAACATCTATAAACAGCGAGAGGTTAGCCTATAGATTCAAATTCCATTTCCTAAAATTGAATATTGTCGTTGTTTATTGATGGAACTAGCTTGATATGTCGAGAAATAAAACACTTTTCCAATGGCTGCCACGAAAAATTACAATGTAGAAACTTCTGCATCAAATTTGCAACGTTTATCATTTCTGCAAATCTAACAACGTAAAAATGTGTTATTATTGGAACTATGAACTGGAAAAAATGTGCAAAAATTGCGATAATTTTCGTTTAGCAAATGCTTTATTGTCAAATTGATATTACTTCTTTTCTGTTCGTCTGGATCATATTACCGATTTTTTCCGTTCGAAATACAAGCGTCCAATAATCACGGCTTATACCTCAAAGAAAATGCAACGTATTAGTTACATGTCCAAATGAAATAGCACCTATCCTTCATGCATAACGAGACAAACATGAACAAAATAAAAACAGACACACACTTCATGCGGCTTACAACAAACATCTTGTACTCCCACGGATTGTTTTATTTGATTAGGCACAAAAAAGAATAACAGCAACCGATTTAATGTCGTTTGTATTTCATTTTCGTAAACAATACCAAAAAAAATAATGGTAACGTTTCACGTTTTCATTTAATCGACTTAAAAATAGGTATGCATTGTTGTTGTTGTTGTTTAATATCTTACTTGAAAATTGAGCGGGAAATGATGGCAAGGGTGTGTAAGCCTGACTAAGTGTAGGCTGTACAGGCGTCAATTCCGTTAAATTCCCACTTATTGGAGTGCCAGGCTTAGGTGACGGTGACGTACCCGAGGTTGTGTTACTATTTATAGCTGCCGAATTGTTGGTAGTAGAGGTTTCGTTATTATTCGACGTTGCTGAAAAGCGGAAACAAAAACTTCCTGCAAACTATTCACAGACCTAACTAAATAGGAAACTATTCACAGCTAAATCATGCTTCTCCGAGTACGGGTACTGATATTTTCATGCAGTGACAACATCAAAGTACGGAAGTTACAGAATTCCATCATTGCTACAGTGATAAAAAAGTGACAGCTATATAGTGTATACCAAATGTCAGAAATAGTGCAGTTCAAAGAAAGTAGAGGATCACTACAAGAGAAAATCTCAAAAGCAAATAGATATGTATTCTATGAAATCTCAAAAGCTGAAATGAAAGAATTCATCTGAGGTCTGACTTATTTTTGGAAAAACGAACTGGCGCTCTGTTTTAATGATTATGAAACTTATAAAACGAAAAGATTCTTAAAACCCATTTTTAATGCAACGAGCAAAAATACGAAAATGGCAGAGAATAATTTGATTTTTTTCCACTTGAATCTTCTTTTTCCCTGGCTAATAATTATTTTTACAGAAGTAAAAATATATAAAACTTTCTATGACATTGAGTAGTTAGCAACATAAATTATAGGCGAAATCTTGATTGGACGGGGGAGGGAATAATTTAATCTGCGAGTATCACGTCTGATTTCCGCGTTATCTCACTAGCAATATTCTAGTGTAAAGATCTTGTGAAGATTTTGTCGAGAGGCGTGGACCATGATGACTTTTCCAGAGTAGAGTCGTAAATAAAGGTTGCAGAGTGAAATTCCAGAATTTTTGATACGCTTAGATATGTCTTCAAATTTGATAAATTGACGGACAATTTGGCAGTTGAGGGAATGTTGTACTGACGTTGAGCACTTGTTCAGTTTCATCATGTTGTGTTCCGTATCTAATCTATGCTTTTGGGTCATATTTCATCGATAGTAATTTTGCACGTTCATCAATCCGAACGTTAACTAACCATTTGTATGAAGTCTGATTAATCACAGGATAGAAACTGACATGTTTTTATAATCATTAATCTGCAGAAATATATTGACGTGTAAGATAACTGGAAATATCAAAATTGTCTGCACTTCCGTACTTCTTTATAATGATAGAAAATTTCTTTCTCATGAACATTCAATCCATCACTCACTCACTAAATCAATCATTCAGTTCTAAAGCAAAATATTCTTATAAATAAGCTAAAAAGGACATTTTACAAATATATTACAAATCGGTAAATCATGTTAACATTCCCTTATTACTTAGAAAAGAGCTAACAATTACAAGGTTTCTGGTATAATATTCGGATACGTTTGGATTGGAAAAGGAGTTTTCAGAACATATTTCTACATGTTACAAAAAAAATGTAAAAGAGAACCGTTAATTTTCAAAATGTATAAAAGATGCCCTAGTTCAAGAATGGTGATGAGGCTATTGGTCCACTAGATAATGGCTGTTAAATATGATTCTGTAATAAATTGTCCTGCTGGAAAGTTTGCACTTGAAATCAAGGTAGATATAATATCATCTTCAAAGGAGAAAAAAGATTGCATATCTGCAAGAAAATATGTGTAGGTTTTATCATTTACTATTGTTTTTTCCAGCAGACATTTTATTACTTATGTTTAGTAATGAAAACGTGCAGTATAAAACATATAAATAGATATAAATAAGAGCCATACTGCTGAAAAACAAATTTGGGCTCAACAGCCAATAGCATCAATATGTACCATCTGACATGGCTCAACATTGGTAAGATAGTGCCTTTTGTACAGCGGTGCTCAAATGCATTGTATCATTAATAAAAGATTAAAGGTAAATCCCTCTATTCTAATTCAAGGGTTTAATTTCTCATGTGCAATGAATAGTACACTAGCTAAATAAAGTTATAGGATCGGAATCAAAAGAAACTTAATGCCCTTGTTTGAACTGAATACGCTATGCAAAGGGCGCTTTTAGGATTCCCTAGAGGCAATTAGTTATCTCTGCTAACATTCAAGGGCTAATTTCCGAACCACCGGGTGGTGTCCTTTAAGCAATTTAGTAAAGATACAATGCATTTAACGTTAAAAGTGAGTGCCGTCACAGGTGAGCAGAGGTTATATTGGTCGGGAAATGCAACGTAAAGATTCACTGTACACTCAATCATAGAAATAAATGGCCCAGAAACGCCGGCTATCCGACGTATTGTACCGCTTAGACTTTTGGTGTAAACTAAAAACATTCTGTATCTGTTTGTTAAGTGTTTTTAATAACAAACCCGTTGCACTTCCGTCCACAAGAGCTAAACTAATGGGGGTTAGACAAGCACAATGAGTTCTACTAAATGATATCAAATGGTATAAATTAGAAATTAATACTGAGAGAGAGAGAGAGAGAAAGCAAAATAAAGTAAAGCTAAATATTTATATAAATGAATCTCGTTTAAACATTCTTCAAAAATTAATTTCAAAGCATGACTGTAGCATTCTTGCTTGAAGCTTTTTTCAGTTTTTCTAACAGTAAAATTATTTTTTCAGGTTACATATAAGTAAAGGTTTTAATTTGTATATGTGACGAACTAATACCTTCATAATCGTTACTGTGCGAGTCTGCCTGGTTGTGAATCTCTTGCGGCGAATTACCCTTCGTTTGATCAACTGGAATACGGTTGATGTTTGTTACTATAAATAGCATGCATCTACATTTTAACTCAGAAACACCGTTATGGTTAAAGGCAAAATATTAAACGTTTGCTTAAAACTGTGAAAGGGTATTTGCAATGAGACATTGAATTAAAGATAAAAAAAACAACATTTCTATTAAAATTCATGCGCTTATGCTACGGTTGTTTGAAAAGGTTAAGTTCCTGCATACTTTTTTATTTTTTGCCTTTCATTCACTGCATGAGGGAACTTATGAAAATATTAAAATTATGTTTCTACTAAAATATGACTCAAAATCTATTTACTTTCGTCCTGTTTAAAATGATTTAAGCAAGCGATGCATAGTCAAAAAAGGAGGGAAAATTGACACACAACAAAAATATGGAAGAATTGGAAGATAACTGGCTATAAGCAGTCATAGATCATGCTTGCTGCGAAAGTCATCGAAACATGTAAACATGAGAACATTTGGGGAAGGTGTAAAAGATAAGCAATAGTTACCTATGGAAGGACTGTATGTCACTGCCGGGTTGCTATCGGTCTGTTGCTGTGGAGGGTGTTGTTGTTGTAGTTGTTCTCGTCCCTGGTCTTCCAGGGTGGGCGAGGAGGTGTACTCTTGTTTTATAGATGGGTTACCGCTTACGTAACTTGTGTATGGTGGTGGATGGAGGCCCTGGGTGGGGTATAACTGACCATTGCTGCTCATTATAGCCGCTTGTGTAGGATCGGTCATGATAACGCCGTTTTCTGACCGCACTGTTTTTGCTGGGCGACCATACCAAATCTAGAACCGGACAACGTTATATACTTAACAGAACTTGATAATTTACAGAGTTCAAATGTCCAATACATTTTCAAACGTTTGTTTAATCGCTTTATATTTTATGCAAAAACTAAAAGGAAATTGAAACAATATTTCACACTGAAATACCTTGGGATCATGAATTCTTCATTAACCTTAAATGATAACAATAAAATTTAATGCACTTGATGTTTGTTAAATATTTACAGACAGGCTGTACTCTCTGTAAATTTTATGTGAAATTTATTTGCACAAAAAAATTATACACTTTCGACATTAGAAATTAGATAATTAGTATTCTCTCGTCTAATGAAAGGATGGGAAAATGCTATAAATTTCATAAATTGGTGCAATTACATTTTCAGTGTAATAAAATATCCTGCAATGATGGTAACATTTAGCAATGAAAGCGAAATCTTCATAATTTTGTTAATGTACGTAGTAGATAAATCATTTGAATCACTTTTTAACTACCATATGGTAGTTTTAAAATGAAGTCGTAAAATTTTTACAAAGACAACTTTGCAAGATGCTACGATAGCACGAAAAATGTAGACCTTCCGGTATATTTTTTGCAGGAGAAAATATAGATCTAAAAGATGTGTACTTACATCCATATTATTTATATTGTTGTTATTTAAAATCGGGTCTGACTTTATATCTGGATCATGCCCATTTGAAACTGAAAAAAGAAAGGTTTTAATTGAGTATAGTCTGTAGATATGGCATAAAGTATTTATTATGTTGACTGCATGTAGTTAAAACTTATGCAGAATTTTCAAGAAAAAAAATATCACAAAAGCTCTTGGTTGCACGTTTCTTTGTTTATAACATTTGAGGAATAAATAAAATAGCTAGTGTTCGTGTTGTTTTGGACCATTCTGTTACAGAATGTATCAATTTCCGGTAAAGCGCGTGCTTTTCAGATCACGTGGTTTTGTTCGCGGATCTGTCAGACAAGAAAATCGCTTCAAACATCCGGATATTTATTGAGACGGGGAATGAACGTTCATTTACCGGATGCCGTTGGAGGCATCAATGTAGAGCCCCGCTCCAAACATCAGCATTAACACTGTGGAAAATTTTCATATTTTACGTCCCCATGCCAGAGACCATCATAAATGCAAATTTCCTTCATTTACAATTTTTGTTGACAATTTTCTGTAATATTAGAGATTAAATAATAAAATCTGTGGTAAAACAATGATGCTCGATTTCATGACAACTGTACAAATTTGATGATTTTAGCATAAACTCGGTAAATGACACTGATTGGATTTCACTTGGATGTCAATTAGATCGGAGTTTGTAGCGGAGATGTGCTTTATTAATGGCCAACCGGTTTATGATTATAAAATGAGAGGGTATGATAGAGCAATCGCCATGGCGCTGTAACACGAGCAGTTTGCTCATTTTGCTGAACAGTATTATTTTAATGTGTCCTATTGCATACCTGATATCAAATCTATCATTATAACAACAAGCGTGAAATTTAATTGAATACTAACTCACTGATTTTAGATATTCAGGTAATTAGCGGTTATCTTTGAAGTTCAGAAACTCCCGGCACCACGTTTTTAGTATCTGTTCTATTATTCAACAGAATGTTCCGAGATCCAAAATTGCAATTTTGAAAACAATTAACAGATTACCGGAATAAACTTTTTTTCCCGAATGCCAAATATATGGAACGAAATGATCCATCACATGTTGAAAATTCGATTTACAAATCGCTCGATTAAAATGCATGAAAAAAAATATAGAGATGCTTGATTTATTCACGAAATCCGTAGGATTAGAGCTGGCAACCCTATGCTCACGGGAAGTTACCTTTTTTCAATTAGAGTATTTCAAATGACTAAAAGAATGGCTTAAATATTCTACCGCTGCAATCATCGATACTTTTATATTGATGCCCACCGTTCGTATAATTTAGTACATTCTCAACGGTGTGGATTAGAGATTGATGAAGTGCCAGTCAATGGCGAGTTCGCCTGTGCAATCTTTTATGAAATGTGTCGCATTGTATACATATGAATACACGTATGGAGCGCCATCCTATTAACGTCTGAATAATTCACAAGTCCGTTTTTTTAGGATCAGGGTCCTGCTGGGAAACGTCAATTCAATATCTACATAAGTTATACAGGTGCTTTTGTATTGCATGAATAAATATTTTATTAGGCATCAGGTAAAATACAAAATTGACATTTTCTGATACAATTTAAGTACATGGTAAAATTGATTGGTCGTTAAAAGTAAAATTAAATTCCTTTGTGAGGAACTGAACTTTTCCTCTGTTTTAAGTGCAATAATAATCGAAGATCCCCAGTGCTTATGTTTCCATTGACGGTCCCTTTACAAAGTGGTATATTTGCATGTCTAAAGTCTGCTACATGCACCTGTTGGCACTGTCTGGAATATGTCTACTAGTCTAATGGTGGTTTTTTGTGTCAGTTGTATCAAAAAACAGGACTATACAGTAAGAAAAAAGAGTGGTAACAACTTAATGATATAAAACCACATGCTATTCTTCAGACAACAAACTGTATATGACATGGTATTTACCAGTTTCGTCGTGTTTTCGTTTCGTTCCAGTGTTTCCATTGTGATCTGTGAGTGGAGAGGTTCCTTGGGGAGGAAGACCCATGATTGCATTGATAGAGTATGTTCCACCTTGACCATTCGGAGATCCATGTGGGGTTCCGCTGTCCACTGAGACAGGTGAACTGCCATCCTTTGACATGATTCGAGCATTTTCTGATGCCCGATTTCGAACAATTCTATGAAATAAAAATAGTATAAATTATTAAAAGTTATAAAACTATCATATATTAGCTTGAGAATGATATAGGAAAGACAATTTACTACATGTAATTGCTTTCGGTAACAAGACCTTTTGACGTCATGAAATTCTTCTTTGCAGTTGTTTTAAATAAACAAGACATGATCATAAATGCGCGCCAGTGTGTGAAATTAATACATGAAGTATCTCTTTAGCTGCAATGTGGCCGGCCACAAAAATTGTGCATGTATTGTCTTCTACACATTAGACAGTGCAATATTTGTTTAGCCAGAACATTAAATGTTCCGTCGTAAATACCTAGCATAGCTTCTACGAAGTGTGGTGTAAACATTATTGTGAGTCTGTCTGGAAATCCGTTTTAAAACAATTTACGTTTCAACGTCATCCAATAACCTATTGTACCCCATGAATAGAGGTAATTAAACTAGTCTGCACGCGCGCTGAGACCTATCCCCGGGGATTTAAGTGCTTTATGTAAGAAAACCCCTTGTACTAGTCTTGTTTTTAACATTTACCAGTTTGCCTCAATGAGAAAAACATATAATCCACCCAAAGATTTTCCCTACAAAAGAACAGTGATGCTGATGTTTCAGCGCTCGTATTTCCTACAACTGTTCACAAAACACATCTAAATCAGCAAGTGCTAATGCATTGTCCGTGTCCCACACAGCGGGGGTCTCCAGCCAACCGATAGTAATACCTTCCGTTAGAGACATTAACAAAGCTAGAAAACCTTTAAAGACTTCGTCTGAAATACTCTTACTGCTTGTTTTTTATACACACCATTGCCTCTCAGAAAAAGACGTGTCGATGCCTTTAAATGGCGAACAAAACAATATTCAATCACGTCATGTTTCAGCAAAGATTTCATTGACGTCTGCATAGTTTTTATGGTTTATGGAACTATTTCATCCTTTGATCAAAATATGAAAGTCATGGGAAAATATTCTTGCGCATTTACGTGACTTGTTAGTTTTTAATATTACTGAAGTTAAAATTGGATAGCTTAGAGCGGTCTTCTTTCACGGCTTACAAAGAAAACAATAACAAAATGCACACTTTTTGGAAACTTATAGATAAATTTAGAAAAAAAAATGTTTACAAAATGATGACTTGTTGCATCCCAGCTGTTTATAAATGTTTAAAATCAAAGAATGTCCTATCAGTTGCTAGTATTTTAGGGATCAACGTCACTGTTAGAGCTATTCAAGAAGCGGAAAAATACTTTAAAAGTTATCTGAAAATCTTAAGGAAAATATAAAGACGGTCCAAGCAATTTTGCGACACCTTCAATTAAGCAAGAAAACGAACGATCAGGAAACAAAAGAAAATATGCGCTTTTGTTTTATAATGTATGTTTATTCTCAATCACATGAAATTGATACTAATGTACAGTCCTAGAGGGTAAAAGGGCAATTGTGGTTCTAGATTTAAGAACATGATAAAAGCTGTACAATAACCGTTCATATGAGCTTTTTGTCCTTTCAAAACTTGGGGTAAAATCGTGGTTTGAATGACTATGACAAATATTAAAATAATCTTTCATCTATTACTAACCTTAAATGAGATTTTGCACGATTATATTTGCAAAGACTTTTTATTGACACTCAAATGGGTATTTCTAATATTTCTCTCACTGCAATGATTAATTTTGAACCTTAACTTCACGATATACATCCATGAAAACTGTCCAGAATAACATGTTTCCTTGATATACTTTATATGAAATTAATTCACGACCTTCCAGCTTGTTAGATATCTGAACTTTATTCAAATTCTACAGAATTTGGTAAATGCATAATTCTTCTGGAATATTTGTATATTGATTCAGTCATAGCTTTATTTGGTTTTGTCTTTTCCAACAAAAGTTCACTTTATTTCGACATTATCACTCGTCTGAGAGGTACAATCTGTCACTGAATCAGTCGATATTTTCTTCGTTTTGTCAAAGGTACACTCCTACAATCAATTTTATAAAGTCTAAAGTAGGTATGTTTTTATAACTTCAAACATTGAGTGACAAATGCAATAATAGTCTGGCAATACACGATCACAAAGAATGATGCGGAAATCGTACTACTAATGAAAATGTCGTGACCTAGAAATCAACTGGGGACTAGTGGTGTGCAGCCAACTGCTCGGTATCATGTATCAGTGGTGTTGAAGTCAAAGTCAGTCAATGGTGTGTAACCATACGCGCTACTTCGCGACACAGTAGTACTACAGTCTAAATTGGGTCAATTCAACCAGCTGATTCAGAATTATTGCATGTATCAGCGATGTTACAGCCGAACTCGGCCAATGGTGTGCAACCAGCTGAGTTATATCGTGTATCAAATAGTTGAAACATTACAAGGCGACAAATTTCACAGGCAACCTGCGCTTCGATTGCTAACTAAACAAGGCCACCGATGCACATAATTAACTCAGTTACCGTGTAGTTTTCCATTCACAAAATCCTAAAACAAGTAGTGGTGCTGATGCGGATGTCATACATAAAACTTGGATAAAAATGGTGACATTGAGGTTTTTTATGGTAACACTATTTTGGCTGTGACTTTTTTTATACAATCATAACATGATCATTACATAGCTATATTACTACCGCGAAACTTTTTTAAATGATTGTTTACAGCATGTTTGACTGTGTAATGAACAATCTGATTCACAAACGTCTTGTAATATCAAATACGACTAAAACATAAAATGTTTCTGTTCTGTGTAAAACTACAAATTGATAATCTTTCTACTATTTTATCGTGCAAGAATCGTCAAGAATCTAGTGACAAATAAGCACCTAAATGATACATTTACTCAGCTTTTAATTTGGACAGCAGCAGATACTGTATAAAGGCCAGTCTTATAAAGTGTAGCCCTTATGTACATGTATTATTCGCAAAGGGAGACAGGTTTTCTTTAGCATGTACTTGCTGTTAGAAAAAAAGGGTTCATTTTAGTACATTTTGGGGACTTTATTATTTGAAAATAAACAATTTTTTTCCTGTTTAAATGAAATTGTAAGTCAGTGCAAATATGAAACACGACATAAACAACAACATAACTATCATTAACTTTTATGTAAACTCGTAACATAACATTATAGTACCCGATGACTTAACGTAACAGATGCACTGTTTAAGAAATTATTACCAAGATTTTTGTGCTCGATAGAGCTACCAATCATGTTCACGATAAAACAAGAATTTTACCCAAATGTGATGCAATAGAGATAATATTAGAAACCATAACAACATTTAAATGCTTTGCTAAAAGCTTACACCTTCCCCTAAAAATCTTATTTCTTAAGGATTAAAAAAACTGCTTTCATATCACCATTTCTGGCTGATAATATAAAGCATCGCTTTCCCTTTCTATAAAGTATTATTTAATGTTAAACATGTCCCTAGTTATGACGCTCCTCTGAAAAACAGATGCAATAAACTTCTGGTTATTTCACACCAGGATAATAAATTGGAGGTAAAATTTCGAAATATTTACATGTCATTTCGATGCAATGATTTTGATTACATACATTTAGCAAGATCTGATAAGGGTAAAATAAAGATGGTGAGCGCGCTTATCAGAACGATTTACTACCAAGAGTTTTCCTTTGAACATGCAATAATGTTACGTTTAGGAGAACTATTATTTAAATTCGCGGTCGCTTTATGTTAATAACCTTATGAAGCAAAATGTCATACCAGCCTCACAGCTTATTTAACTAAATATTTATATGCACGAGGCTCTGAGAACTTGAGAAGTGGTCCCTACTTCAAAGGGCTGTATCAAAGACGTTTGATCTAACCAATCAACCAAACAGACCCATTACTAACCAAGTTTTCCAAAAAAATCATGCAACTTCTTTTTGTTTCCAATTATATGAACAAAACCGAGGCTTTCTCCTCGTAATAACAGTGCATTATCATGCAAAATGCCATAGCTTATGTCAGACAGTTCAGCTTGCCGCGGTGCAGCTAGAATGGTCATGCAGTTTATAAATAGATCAACAGATGCACATCCTTCCAATTAAATCAAAATTATACACTGCCTCCTCATTCAAAAACGTCAGACAAAAACGTTATAATTTATTGTACGTTCTTTTATTTCCAAACAGTTGTGCTAAGCATTTTAATTCTACCAAAAAAACTGCAATATTTATTCAATTTATAAAACTGCTTATTGATTAAGAGGTTTTTGAATTGACCAATGAAATGATAACTTACAACTAAATTGACAAATGAAATATTAACTTACAGAAGCGGTTTAGAAATGATGGGCAAATATATAGACAGGTGTTTGTCAATGTTGCGTATGAAATGTTCACTTGGAAGTGTTCATGTCACTTCTGCATGACTGAAGCCAAATCGTCCCAATGTGGCTCCTAGTGGCTTAGTGCGGCTTGATTTAATTGGCACGAAGTGTCGTCAGAGGAGCGAACAATGGGCGTAATATTGGTGCAAAATGTAATCAAACATTGAGCACATTCTCGGCCAATAATGGCGTTGTTAACGCGTAATATGGACAGACGGTGCCTCCGTTAAATTGTCTTTATTTGCCGCTTATTTACATCAGCCTCATACTTCCAGTCAAATCTAATATTCTGAAGACATGGTCTAAAACATCTCGTTTGATCCAGAGAAAAGAATAGACATCTTACAGCTCAAAATATCTAATATATTCGCTCACTTTAATAACTTCCCGTAATTTTGAAAGACATCTGTTAAACTAATTACTACTTCCCTAATAATTAGAAAAACATTTAGACCCCTTACATAGTTTCGACGTATTTCATTGTAATTATTGGGTATCACTTGCTTATTATAAAGCCTGTTTTTCTAAGCAATTTACTAGCGTTGTGAGAAATAGTATATTAAGTAGTTTGGTGCATTCTGAAACACGATTCTTGTCAAAATATGTCTGCCAAAGTATTCTATCTGTTTCCTACACAAACAATTACAGTGCTTAATGTTACAGAAGAAATTGTTGGAAGTATTAAAACTGTTACATCTACACCGAAGTTATCAAGTTCAACAATGTCTCAACTTATTCATAGTCCGCATTTTGTCGACATCAAGTTCTTTAGGCGATGTGACTCAAGAAGTAAATTTGGAAACATCCTTTAATCTGAACATATTATTAAAGGTAACACTTTCGGGAATACTCAATATCGACTGAGAAGAAATAAAACAAAAAACCTCGTTTTTGATAGGAAGATATTTGAACCTGACTCTGGTAATGAAACATAATAAATCCAGGTGATGACAGTTTCATTTCACAATAGAAAGGGAAGGAAAACTGCTGTATACCACTCAAGTAACAAGGCATATCATAATAATGTCTAGCATGATCTTTTCAGGTGATTTCAACACATCTTACAAAATGAACAGTCGTTGGTGCAAGTGATGACAACTTACCTGTTTATTGAACTGACACTTGGCACATTGTCATTCGAGCAGACATTCTCTGCCAATAACCGATCTCGAATCTCCCAGGCAAACATTGTCGGGTTTTCAACTTTATATCTTGTTATTGCGTCTACAACAGCCGGTGTGGCTACCTTGGGTTTTGAGCCTCCGATGACACCTGGTTTGATGGATCCAGTTTCATAATACCTGATCAAATATAAACATTTTGTTTTCATATGATGCTAATGGTAAAATGCACATTTTTGTAATATATATTGACATATAGGCATTATACCCTTACAAATAAACCGACCCTTAGCTTGTGAATAAATGTATAATAGTATAACGATGAAAACTGAAAAGATTATTGTTAATAAAGTCTGAATGTATGCTTTCTGTAACATGTTTGTACTGCACAGCCAGTTTTAGCGATTTTCTCAGGTTGGTGAGGTGGATCCCGTTATATATATGTATATATAGGTACTATAGATTGTCCTTGAACATCCCGTTACAAAACATGTTCTCGTACAATGAATGTGCAGTGAATGAGTGTAATGAAAGTAAGGCGGCGACTTTACAATTGAAATAAACGACAGTAGTATTGTTTAGTAAAATACAGTAAATATAATAGGCCAAAAATATAAAGTGGACAGACTTAAGACTGTTGGAACTTTCATTTTAGGACAACCCGTAAATTCATTTGAAAAATCATTAAGCTGTACAACTACGTTTGAATATTTTGAAAATATATTTGTACATAATTGTAAATGATTTTCATTAGAAATTCGTCGTAATATTGCAGCGACAACTGAAAAATCATTTGTCAAAATGAAAATTTTATATTTATTAATTTTCGTTGGAATTTCAATTACATTTACAAAAATGGAATAAAATCTGAATTTAACTACAAGTATTTGATAGTTATCAAAAAATTAACAAATTTAAATCTGAAGAAAAACATTTACGCCTTTTTACCAGCTAACTGATCAGTTATAATTACACCAGAAATAGCATACAAATATGTCGTATAAGATTTCTTTCAAGTCACCCGATAAAGGTTTACCAATTTCAATCTTTCTCGCAAATTTGGATCTAAATAAAACGCATTTCACTAAACTTAAAAATCTTTATTTTCATTCTTTTTGAAACCTATCGTACAGCTTACTCATAACTGTAAGTCATCTTTTGGGAAATGATTCAAAATGTCTTCGTTGGTGTTCTATTGCAGCGTATTGTAGACCTGGAGGTTTAAAATCATATAACATCTGTAGAACGGGTCTTAAATAAATGCCACTATAATAACTCAATTGACAAACCAGATTAAAAATCAAGATTACCAAATTCCTGATTTGCTACATCATAACATGTTTTGTTCCTTTGTTTGAAACGCCTGGTCAATTCAGAACCTCTGACCTCTCACCCTACATGACCCTAAAGTAAGCATTCCTGACAATTTGTCAAAGATATTTTTTGCAAAACAAGCAAACTACTATCTAACGGAAACCATATATGCTTAATTAGTGAAACACAAGAAAACCTTGAAACAGGTTCTTCACTAAATGAACGCGTACCTAAAAGGACAATCATAAGGACCATTCAGAAAATAAATTCAATGCATAACTTGTGAACGGGATAATTTACCAGTCCGTGGTTTACTATTATCTTGACAAGCTGTATTTTGTAAGGAAAGACAACGCTAGGTAACCCGAGTAAAAAGGTTGCTTCAATAATTTCAATAATTACTAGTTTGCCAATAAATACATCATGTTGACCACAAAGAACACTGGGTGAGTTTCGGTACATTTTGGACAAACCAAAACGTTTACTGCACTCAAATCTGTTGAGATATTAAGTTTCAGTGCCTTGCTGCACGCAATCGTCTTGGGTAGCGGTTTTAATATTGGTTACATTGTCTCACTTCCACTGAAATCATATATTACACGGCTTGAAGCCTTTCATAACATCTTTTCCTTCTAAATCTTCAGTAAGTTTCAAGGTGGTTTTCTGCACTGATGGCTGATACATCTTCATATTGCCAATTTAGGTTTAAATTGTGGTCAAAATCATATAAAAGAGTACCACGAGCGTGTCTTTTAGACAACTGCAGTTTACAAAAGGACAATGAACTTCTATCGGACTGTACATTTTTCTCATGAAATTGAAAATTCATAAGTGATATCTAACGACGCAACAATGAGGAATGACTACAAATGGTGCATGTTTTTATATCCGCATTTTAAACGATTCGTTTCAATCACAAACATTTTTTTTTCGCTAAAACATGCATTTATAATTTACCTTCTGTTTACCTATTAAATAACTGTAGGTACAACACTTTCAAACAGAGATCAAAGACAAATTAATTTTCCCTGACAAATACTTAATTATGATATATTCCTCAATGTAGTAGAGTGAAGTCTTGATACATTACCCACACATCTGTTGAATAGTTTCCCTACTACACTATCTTTTGGTGACACAGTTGGATAAATGAATACAGAGAATATTCTCTGGAACAAACACTTTCACGAAGATTTAAATCTGTCTGGGCTAGGCAGACGGTATTGTAACGGAGCCAAATACATGAAAAACTGTAGTTCTTTGGGGGTATCAAAGACTTTCTTCTTAGAGACTGTTTCAATCATTACATTTTCTTGTCAACGCTTGCTCATTTTGTGATAGCTGTTTAATTCTTTGCATGAATACCCAAAATTGCCATTTTCTCTGATTCCCCTTACACATAGAAAGTATGCCCGCTTCTATAAACATAAAATGCCTCTGAATGGTGTAGAAAGAAATATGAGAAAGAAAATATCTAAAGCTAATCTGTAAATTGTAAAACAAATGCCCCCAAATATTGGTACATTTAAACAATTCTTGTTGAAAAGTATTATCTGAATCAAACAAATTTGGTAAATCAATCAGAAATTCATAATATAATTAGTCATATATTATGAACTTGGCATTCAATTTCATACTTGCACACCGTGTATATGTATGAAAAGATGTAAGGTACAAATTTTGTTCTGTTATGTTCTACTGATAAAATCGTATAATTTTTCTCTAAGAATACAGATTTGCAGTACTAAATTAATTTTGTATACACGCTTTCATGGATCACAAAAAAGTACAGAAGCCACATTAGGATGGGAATGAATTTCAACGGTAGTGTTTTCAAAACATTTATCAAACTTTTGTTATTCCTTCTACCACTAATTTCAATTGCATCGATAACAATTAAATTAAAATTGACATATCAAAGCGTAACCTACAGAAATGTACAAGCAATTCTAATTTATCAAATTTGACTCCTTTCTGGTTCTACCGTTTTTCTACCAGTTGTAACAGTTGGCAAAAATGCTCATTCCATTAAAGATAAAAGAAAACAAAGCGCAATGTCACGATCCTAACGACTTTTCCGGATTGATTTCTGCCATGTTTTAAAACTGAGCGTTTCTGTTAATACCTTCGCGTAAAACAATTGTCATGCGATAGGCGATTAATTGACGCTGCTCAGGCAATCTGTTTGTTAAAAAAATCTATCCCGGAATTCTATCCTGGAGAAATTTGTGATCTGCAATTTGTATACTACGAAATTTTAAAAGTACTGCGAGTATATTATAAATGTAAGATGATATCTGACAGTTTCTATATTCTTTAGGCAGAGGAAACAGGATATGAAACGGAAAGAGAAAATCTAGTGAACTTTCTGTAGAAATCTTTGATATAACCAAGCTGCGCAGCAAGTTGTAATTATGTAATTAGCATAAAGTATTTTTTATGTATTTTCAATATCTATATTAGTACAAATACATTATCATTTCACAGATAATTTAATTTCATTATCAATTCGGCAAGCATGGGTTAGAGTAATCGAAAATTTATGTAGATTTCACTTAATCATACACCTGTAGTAATAATAATTTCAATTCAGAATCATCCTCAAATTGTCATAAATCATATTATATCAACATACGAAAATGTAACCGATTTGTAATGAAATAAGTGATGATCTATTAACCGGTCCAGATATAGAACTGTACTTAAATAATGGTTTTGTACTTTCCAAGAACAAGTTTCATTGAATTGCATATCCGTACGTAGTTTGTTTTGGTTTAGTCTCATTTGCTTTGTATCTAAGTCTGTAGTATTTGCAATGGTGTTTTATCACATTTTTAATGCTTTTATTTGCTGTTTGTTGTGTTACCTGCGAACTGGTACTTGTCTTTTCTCAGTAATGATAAACATTAAACAAAGATGTCTATTTAAGCGAGTGAGTTTTTACATCAAAGCTTGACATTAACCTTTGACCTGTGGACATTTATGAGTTTCGTGAGCAACAAACCTTCCAGCGATTCTTTAGAATCGTGTTAATTTTTCTTGAATCACAAAACATAAACGAAGATATGGCTAAGCCAAAACAAGCTACAGCTATGACCGAAATATGACCTTGACCTTCGA
>JAUMHA010255256.1:0-15233 GCA_032359765.1 Saxidomus gigantea | reverse complement strand
CATGCACAACTAGGCATTGTACTTATCACTTGTGTGAAGTATCATCAAATTCTGACCAGGGGTTTGGGAGATTTAGCATCCACAAGATTTTACTATACTGAGCCCCTGTGGCCTTGACCAAAAGACCTGAAACATGAACAACTAGGCATTGTACTTATCGCTTATGTGAAGTATCATTAAATTCCGACCAGGGGTATTGGAGATTTAGTGTCTACAAGATTCCACCCACAGGCAGACGGACAGACAAGCTGAATCCAGTATACCCCTCTTACACTCTTATGTTCTGGGGGTATAAAAAACTTTTCCCAAAGTACTGGAGAATAACTCTACATTAAAGGTTTTGAGCCCTGTGACCATACCATTGAAGTAGCCACCTAGATGTGGTGCTTAACACACCCTTGTGTTATGGCAACACCTGTGTGAAGTTATGTGAAAATCCTCCATTCATATACAAGTTATAGCCAAACTATAGTGCAGACAGATGGACCGAACTGAGCAAAACTATAGTCCCCAATCATCATTGATCAGTTTGGGATTTATAAAAAAAATTCAAGTTATCAGCATAAATAATACTAATAGCACTACAAACAGACATATATACATGCATGCCATCCATAGATACAAAGCCATTTCATAAGACGTATCTTTGTTAAAATACTGGTAATACAATAAATATATTCAGAATCTGTACAAAAATAAAAAAATACACACTGAAATATCCCTATCTCTATTTACTTTTCTAGAATCTAACAATGAGCAAAAGTGGTTCCAAAAACAAGAGGTTAAAAATGGGGTGAAAACACATGTTCAAGTCCTACAACATCTAGGTGTACACAACACACCATTCTACTGCTGACTTGTTGCTAACTGCAGGCTATAAGGAACAATGGCATGTAATCATTTGAAATGTTTCCTTGGATTATTAGTGATCCAATCTTTACTTCTTGCCTTTGTTTATAAACACAGGTAACCCGTACACAACTGGTGCTAGACCGTTGAGGTATTTCAGTTTACAGATAGCACGAGATTTCTGTATCAGCTTGGGTAGGTATGTTCCATCACTAGAAGACATCCAGCCCTTTATAACTTCCTCTGTAAACTTGTCAATGTCCTTGTCTGTCACATCCCACAGGTTTGCCACCATACTCGGACTGTAAGTGTGAGGCATACTGTCAGATTTTTTCAGCAGCATTTTATGTTTTAACTTTTAGTATCTATTCCATCACATGCTATACATGTATTTAAAGCCATTTAAACATTTGTAAATTAATATATACTACTAAAGTTGTTATGATATAAATTCATGACCTAAATCACCAGTAAAGAATAAGCTATTAAACACACAAATCCACAACACAACAGCTGGACACGAGGTAAGTAAGATGTAAATCCATGACTTACCAGCCTGCCAGGAAGTAGCTGATCATCATTCCTGAGGGTTCAAACTGTCCCTTGACAAGCAATCTTCCACTGCTACATCCCATCAACATGGTAACAGCCCGAGCTGTCAACTTCTCTACATCATCACTTGTAAATATTCTACCACCACTACCATGGCCACAGTATCTGTAACATATAGTTTACATATATAATTAGTTTCTTTTTCAGACAACAAATTGATATCACCATGTCTCCATACCAACTTCAAGAGAAGGAACATGCTTTTAAAGCTAGTACTGTTTGAGGGTCTGCTTGAAATGCACTTTAAGAAACTATTCAGAAAATATTTTATTCAAGCTTTAAAGTCTTATATTAAAAGTGAGCCGAGTTCAGTTTAACATCTCTTCAAAAGCATCATTAAGACTATCAACAGATGACCCAACAATTCCTCTTGACCACTGTACCTGCACCTTCAGGCACATAAAAGGTCGGGCAGTTGGTGAGGTTCAAACCCTAGAGTCTTGATCAATTATGGATAAGAGTTATTGGCCAGACAGCCTGTTCTACAACTCAGCTACTGTGTCAGAGTTGGGTACATGATTATAACCTCACATAATCAGGGTTTGTTTATGAAAAAATTGTAAGACTAACAAGAAGGCCAAGATGGCCCTATATTGCTCACCTGGATTCTATTGGCTTTTAAACAAGGTCAAAGGATCTATATGTGAAATCAAGTGACCCCCGTGCAGTGTCAATTTTGACCAGGGGGTCATGATTTGAACACTCTTGGTAAAGGTCAACTGGGCAATGCTGCATGCCAAATATCTAAGTTCAAAGCTTTGAAATTTCAGAGAAGATTTTTAAAGACCTCCTATAGAAATCTATGTAAAAGCAAATGACCCCCCACCCTGGGGTCAATTTTGACCAGGGGGTAATGATTTAAAGAATTTTGGTAGAAGTCTACAAGGCAATGCTACATGCTAAAGCCTTGTTGTTTCAGGGAGAAGAATTTTTAAGTTTTCCATCTATAAACAGATGTAAAACTAAGTGACCCACATGCAGGGTCATTTTGACTTGTGGGTCTTGATTTGAACAATCTTGGTAGTGGTCCACGAAACAATGCTACATGCTAAATATCTAAGCTTTAGGTTTTGTGGTTTCAGAGAATTTTCTTTTTTTCTTTTTCTTATATAAGCCTGTCGAGACAATGCTACTAGTACTCTAGGTCAAAGGGAGACTACTCCAACACTTTACAAATGTTAGGAACTAGTACTAGTTTTCTCACTTGGCAGGAGGTAAAAAAAACTTTAAAAGCCTGCGGTGTCAATTTTCCCCCAAGTTCATGATTTATATAACTTTTGTTGAGGACGTCCAAGGATCATAAACATCCAGCAAGTGGTTTTGGAGAAGATGTCATTTGAAGTAAAATGTAACTGTACGCCGGACAGTGAGTGACCAAAATAGCTCACACTGAGCATATGCATTTTATTAAAACTTACATGAAAAAGTCTTTGTTTGTAAGAGCGTCAATAAACTGATCACTACTTGGTCGTCTTCCAATCACACCAGACCAATCCTTCTCACTGAAACAGATAAGACACTGTCAAAATTTTAATCTAAATCATATAAAAAATAATTTAATTTGTAACCTTTTCCATACGCAAAGTCTATTTTGAAGGTCATCAAGCAAGAAATTTTTATTATTTTTTTATTAATATTGCATATTTTTACTTTACATAGTGACGAATAACTGTTCTTATAAAAGTCTTTGTGTGATAACAAAAAAAAAATTAAACCAGGCAGAAATTGATTTCCATGTTTCTGTTGTTTGACATCTAGATCTGTTGCTTCATGAACTTATTGTGTTTAATTAATTTTAGCTTCTATTACTTGCATTCAAACTGGCCAGTAGAAATTTTGCCCTGAAAAGGGATCTTGACCCTTCATTCAAAAATAGTAATTAATTACGTATGGCCAAGACATCTGAATATAGACAAGTAAATGTGCTGGCTAGTGTGTTGTCAGGCCAACTTCAAGTCCATCAATTGAAATATTACTTTTTTAAAACAAGAACTTGCATGTTAAAAAAGTTATTTTCTGTAAGGCTCTATGTAATATTCTGGAACTGTAAGAGCTAACAATGTAACATCTCTCATACAATAAATCAATTTCTTGGATTGTAACACCTCTGAGATGAATACATAGTATTACATGATATATATTTAAAGCTCAACTCTCTAGCCAGGACATTCACTTATTGATAAACTGGTTCGGCCAGCAATTTTTAACATTATATTCATACCTTTCAAACCAGTCTTTAAAGAACTCCTGTGTTCTAGGCAGGTCTGAATCTGGATTTAATATATAGAAAGTCTTTCTTGGGTTAACTCCTTTCACAAAAACAGAATTCTTCTGTGCTTGGTGGTGAGCGAGTTGCATTACCAGGTGAGAAAGACATGGCATCCGGGAGACAGATTTATCTGATAAAATTGGTATGCTCTCCCAGGGTAGATGTTGTACAGCCTGAAAAACAGATTTCACCATGTGCAACAAGTACCATATAGAAAAATCAAGTATTCAATTCTGTGGGAGCAATTATGATTTCATATACATGTATGTCTATTTCAAAAGAAACCTGATGATAACTTGTGCAACAAATTTAAGTACAATTTTTAGACAGAGTAAATATATATTTAGATTTGACTAGACAACTTTTTCTAATTAAGTCAAAATGCTGTAAGCTGAGTAAGGCAATCCAATCCAATTGGCTGTTTAAAAGAATGGATGTCAAGGTTGTGTACATGGACATTTTAATAGGTCATTCAAAGGGAAACACAATACTTCTTCCATTCCACTGTTTACAGTAGGTATTACCTTATCAAGTATAAGGACTGTATGTTGTTTGTCATTCTTGCCTGTACCCATGCTGGAGTATTTCTTCAGGACAGAGACTATACTGTCAGTATGTGCATCGTGAACAGCTGGTCCTAGAATATCCCTGACACACTGAACTATCTCCTTCTCTGTTACAATCTTACTAGCCAGTAACAACAACTGTAAGTAATACATATATAGTATCTTAGTTCACTTGAACTCTATGAAAACTTTAACGTCAACAGATGTTAGATCTTTGCTCTGCACACAGTTGCTGATGAACTTATGATTAAGCTCTTATACATGAACACTTACAATATAAATATCTGGAATGCTGTATTTCGAAATCTTCAAAAAAAATTTCAAACCAAATCTGATCTCTGAAACTGACGCCTTGGTCTTGCACACCACCTATCAAGGTACCATTGCTTACTTCTTTTACTGACATTTTTTTAATTGTATTCATATATTTCAGAATAAGTAGACTTTGATCTCTTCATGTGACCTTGACCTTCAAGTGTGAGTAAAGGTCTTGTTCAAAACACAGTTGTATTATTATGGAGATGATTTGTGCCAAGTCATTCTATAAAATCCTTATCTACCTGCTTACCTCAGTATCAGCCATGCTCACATCCCTCTGTACTATTTTGCTGATGTCCTTCAAGGCAAGTTGAAGGATTTTCCTGGGAAACTCGCCTGGTAACAGCGCACATCTCCAACAACCTGTCCAATACTTCTCCATTCTGTCAACCAAATCCTGCAAACATTTAAGTCTTAATTTTAAAGATTAATCCATGAGGTAACAGAAGCACAGCTTCATGCCTGTATGCAGATAAATTCACTTTTCAAAATTAATCAGCATCTGTAATTTGTTTTTGCTTCATTAAGAGGAAAAACTTTATATTTACTAGGGGCTTGTACCATACAAGTAGTCAAGTACGGCTAAATGAAATAGGGTCAAGATTTAAGTCTCAAATTCAAGTCTGCTGTTGGGAGTTGTTTACTATTTGCTAACCATTATTGGATCCCCTTCCTGCAAGGCCAGACATAACATTTTGTGATTCAACTTTATAGACATATAGAGCAGCGTACAGAGTTGTTGTACTTACCTCCATGTCAGTGTCAAGTTTTCTCCGTGCACTCCACCATTCTGCATTAGAAGTGATGCCAGCAGATTCAGCATTACGTTCCAGAATTAAACTAAAATCCTTCAAGATGTGACAGCCCTGTAAAAATGTAATTAACACTTTATTTGGGCAAGTAAATAAGAGCTACCTTATAATAACCACTTTTACCATACAAACTAGGCATCTTTTAAAAATCTGGTATAATTCTTCTGAGATTAAGACAGCACCAGTCATTAAACAGGTAATCATTTATCCCAAACATATATATATCCAAGAAACTAGTACCTTTATAAATCCACATTCACATATAATATGGAAAAAAATTGTCAGATCATTTCATCACTACAGCTTCACGTTTGATAAACTGAAATTATCTAAATCAATGCTGTTAAATTTTCACATACATTTAACATTCCAATCTTGACTACTAACTTATCTAGTGAACTGAACAGAACTGAAACTTACCTGAGGAGATGAGAATCCTGGCAGCTTTAGTACGACTGGGTCTTTGTCTTTCACAAACCTGGTAAGTATGATCTGTTTCCATGGTAACCCAACACTAACTACTGACAGCTGCACTACACACCAATCTATGGATGGAAGTGGTTAACATATTTCAAAAACCAATAAGGTGATGAAAATACTCCATTAATGCAATAGTAAGGGTTAACTGTTTTTTCATTTGAATATCTATGTTATATTATGCTCTCTTCTTGTTTATGTAGTTGAGGTATAATACGGCACTTGTACTTCCTTGCCATTGAGTTAGCTTTTATGTTGACATGGTAGTGGAGGACCCGAGACTGAATACTTCGCCCAGAGCTGGTCCTCCAGTATCCAAAGCGGACATTCTTCCACATCACCATACAAGAGAGCCATGAGGACCCTATATCGATCACCTGAGTTCAAGTGCACTTGTCTGGTGGATGTGGTCAATTTTGACCCAAGAGGCATGATTTGATCTATGTAGGTGGAAGACCACTAGACAATCTTACATACCAAATATCTAAGCTGTAGGCCTTGTAGTTTTAGAAAAACAGATTTGCTGACAAAATGCTGTGTTAACAGTGAAGCAACGTGAACAAACCTTCTGGAATAGACTTGACCATGTCACTCAGTTGCAGATCATCTCTACTGAACATTATACTGGGTGGGGTACTGGTTGTTTTCACAGAAGCCGTACTACTGGTATCTTTAGCTTCTCTCCTGACAATATAAAATCTCCATGTAAACACAAATACAACAATATAATGTAGATAATCTCAGTATGTATAGCCTATATTCACCCTCTTCATGTTTAAAATTTTGAGCACAACTCTTAATGTATTTTGAAAAGGGACAGAGAAACAAGTGACACCAAGCCTGGACAAACAAACTGCTTACTGTTGATGTTTAGGTATTTTCCTCTTCAGTTTTTAAGTTCAGTGCAATAAAGCATTTACACATCAGGTTAATTATCTGCCCTTGTCAAAATGTTCATGACTCAAACACAGATACTGGTGATTTTTTCACCCATTCAATTATGTACAGGTAGGCAATCATTCCTGGGATTGGTATGTTCTAGACACCAATCTTAAGTGAAAGACTGCCAACCTTCTGACTTACAGCGTCAGGTCAGTAACAAGAGTCAAACAGTTAAGAAGTTAAGTAGTTATATGTGAAAGACCTCAACAAATCAACCATGGACACAGGTCCTGATGCTGTTGAAAAGCTTTACAAGTCATGTACTTCACATACCTGGCTTTCTTGGCAATATTCAACATAACCTGATGTCTGAATGTGACAGCCATTGCATCACTGAGCAGGAAGGCGGCTCTCTTTGGGTCTGTGTCTATGTAGTGCATGGCTAATATATGGCAAACATCAGAATGCTGGGGGTTTGGTGGGAACTGACATAGCCTCTCATACAGGGATTGCAATGTTGGGATAATGTCGGATTCACATGGGGATCTACTACCTGCAAAATACAATAAATAGTAAGCATTCCTTATAGAAAGAACACAGGTGGTACTAGTTTCCTTCTTATTACTGAACAGAAAGCTGACATTTTAATGTTAAAAAAGAAATTTTCAGAGAACAAACTCCTGTTTCTTACCTCTACATTGGTGTACTTGTCAGTTTTATTACTTGTAACTCAACAATTAAAGCTATTGGTTTCTACCCGACTCACAAAAATATTTCCATTTCTGTCTCCAGAAAATCATTTATGATTTACAAGCTAAAAACGACTGCATGTAGATAGAAAACAACCTTACCTGACAGGGGCATTTCTACACAAGACACACTAGGCCTGTCCACATGATCAAGAATATCAAGGTCATTCAAACTTGGCAGGCGTCCACTTCGCATCTGCTCCACAGACCTACTAGTATTGGGACCATCCTCTCCACTTGAGTTACCCTCTACCGCCTGTTCTGCTTTACTCTCATCAGCTGCTTTTTTCAGACTTTTCCCTGTTTTTTTGCTGGTTTTGGATTTTGTAGCAGTTTTACCCCTCATAATTTCTATAGGTTCTAAATTAGAATCAACTTCTGTTTGGATAAACTGACTTGTTTTTAACCAGTCTTTTGTTATCACCGGTTCTAGAAGCTCTAACTTTTCTGCATTCCGTTCACTTTCTTCTTGTTCATATGTATCGAAATCATTGTCATTATTTAATGATAATTCTTCTATAGAAATTTCTAATTTATATTCATCACAACTGTCACTATTTCTTCTAACTAATTCGGTATTGTCAGTTTCCTTTTTTGTTTGACCTCTTTTTGCATTTCTTTTAGGTTTTGCTAAACTTTTATTTTCCTTATTAGCCACATGGACATCATCATTTTCAGCATTATCAATAACTTTTTCAGACACATTTGCTTTCCTTCCCCTTTGAGAAGTTTTTGTTTTTCCTCTTCCTTTTCCACTTTTTGTGGCCTTTTCAACAACCGGAGAGGCTTCCATTTCAAAATCAAAAATATCACCTTTTAACTGACCAATGTTTTCAGATTTCCTACAGTGATCATTAGTGTCCTTGCCTTTTAAAACTTTATCAATTTTACTTTCTTTGTCAAAATTAGAACTAGCACACGGATCAGAATTGTTTTCATCATCTGTTCCCACTTGCTTCGTTTTATCAAGATCAGATCTTTTCCCTGTAGGTTTAAGAGTTTTGCGTTTCCCTTTCGTGCTTTTACTGATGACATTCTCCGCAACATGATCTTCAGTGTCATTTAAAGATGATGTAAGACTGCAGTTTCGTCTTTTAACTTGCTTTCTAGGCTTTTTTTCAAGGTCTTCTACATCAGCATTTTCAACATCTTCATTAGGTTGCACCAGAAAGTCCAGTTTACATGCAACTTGACTGTCATCTTGAGGGTCTTCAGCGATAACAAAAGCTGGCTTTTTACCAGCTGGATTTCTTGGCTCAGTTTTGGACCTCGCCTTAATTCTGGATGTTCTTGCAGACTTTGGAACAACTCTTGGAGTGACAGGTTTAGGCTTTGGAAAAACTATCATTTCATCATCTTCTTCGTCACTTGCCATTAGCTTTTCTAAGACATCCATTCTGCTAGTGGATGGGGTTGTTAGTGGATTTTTTAACTTCCTAGCACTGAACTGTACCTTTGGTGTATTAACTGTAACAGAAGTTTCCATGTCAACAGCGACTCTTGAAAGCTTCTTCACTTTTTTCATGCTTGTTCCAGCAACAACCAAAGTCTCTGTTTCGCTTTCAAATGAAACTTTTCTCCTGGGATTCAGTGACAGTCTCTCTAGTTTCTGAGTTGCCTCACCCATTACATTGTCAGTATCTGATTGGTTTGGTACACTTCCTGTTTCAGACTGGTTTAATTTAGTGAAAGTTTCAGTCTTGTCTCCATACAGAGAAAGCATGTAACCAGCAGCATCACAAAGAGCCAGCCTGGTCAGAAGAATGTTGCTATGGACAACATTCTTTAAGCTTCCAGACTGTTCAAGATTCTGGAAACTTTTCCACATTTGATGAACTTTCTGAAAGTCTTTTTGATGCAAGTAAGATTCTGCCTTTATGCAACATGCTTCCAAATATGAATAAACAACCTGTGGATCTGGCATATGACCATTCTTTACCAGTGATGCTTCCCCTGCAACAAAATCATTCTTAATCACTTCACTTTTACTGTCATTGAAAAATCTAGTTAGGAAATCAAACTTTGACTGCACTTCTGAAAGCAGTTTGTCAGCAGAGTTCCTCATATCTGTCTGTGCTAAAAAGTCTGACAAGACTATACCAGCTTTCATGCATAGTCTATGACGTACTAGGTCAGCACACTGATCAGACTTTGCTACCATACATGAACAGTTTGGCGCTCTCATTTTCGTCATTTTATTCTTTTTTTCACTATCCAATTCTTGTTTAATATAAATCCTTTCTGGGGTTTTCTCTGTAGTATCCGAACCTATTTTCATTGTAACAGCAGAATCTTGGAAACCAAAGTTGTCATTTTCATTTGAACAGGACACAGGTGATTGCTTGGTACAGGTATGCTCTTCTGATTTACTCCCCTTCCTTGACTGGTTCAAGTTGATGTGTTTAGACTGGTTTTCTGTACTTAGAATGCAGTCCAATGACTCGGCTGTTGCTAGTGCTTTTTCACATTCTGCTTCCATGGACTGGACTCCTAGCATTTCCATTAAAAATTCACAGGACCTAGTAAAATGTAAAACAAGTCAAACTACACATTTGTTTCTGTAACTTTACAAAGCAAACAAGAAACAGTAGGTTGATTACATATTACATGGAATATATTGCAACACTGACAACAAACAGTTTTACAGTACAAATTTCCAAAATCACTGCTGAATCGGAGACAGTAATTCTTGCATAGTGGATCAGCATTAACTGTGATCCTACCAATGCCAGAAAAATCTGTCTGGCACCTCTCCTATGCCAGACGACTCTCGTGCATTACTTGTGACATACTGTTATAAACATTGTGACATCACTTTCCCAAACACAACGTCTGAATATCGTTTGTTTTTATATGATAATGTATCATTTTGATAATTTTGCATATAGAAATCTACTCCAAAGTGTATGACAGTATGCAAGAAAAGTTTCGATCATGAGGAATTTTGAACCTCGTGCTTATGACAGAAACTATTAGCATGTTATGTTGACTACAGGCTTGACAGTTGCTGGTGCAGTGTACTGTATCTTTTATTGCCCTGTAGTACCATGCTAAGACAGCTTGCAATAATCTGCCACACTAAACGAAATATGCTTGATAAGAATAATTATACAGGCTGCATTACAGATGTAAACTTGATGTGTTGAGGTCACAAGGCAGTCAACTTACCATCTGGGAAGGCCTTGACCTTGCGATATGTTCAGCCCTGCTTTAAGATAACAAAGGGCTTCTCTTGGCAGGCCAATGAATTTACACAACTGGCAAAGGTGAAGCATGGATGACAATACTTCATTCAATATCAACCATTTATCTGAAATAATACATTAAATCTTAACCTTACTTAATATAATTCCTCCATGAAGTTTCAAGAAATGTATAGCTAATCTAACACACCATTACAGTACATTCTTACTTTTGTCTAACCAGAATGTTTATTTCCAAAACAGACCTTAAGACATAATAATTTGCTAGTGTAAATAGAATTAAAGCCAATAATGATGGTACTTTAGGTGATCGCAAGAGCCTGGGCCATATACAATATATATGTTCTAGTGAACTGTATATTTTACCTGCATTTTGGTCCAGAGATTTGCTTTTGGTGAGGTAGTTTATCACAGTTAGATGACACTGTACTGCTTCAAATGCAAGTGACAACAAATACTGATTGGCTGATTTGATCATGTGACCACTGCCTGGCAAACATAGTGCGATGGAGAGCAGACGTTTTGCTGTACCCTGGATAAGGTAGACCTTCTGAGTTTTACCCAGCAGTTCATTACTATCTAACACTGATTGTAAAATCTCCAACCCAGTTTCTCTCTGAAAAATATCAAATGAGGAAATCATAAGCCACACATTACAGACAAAATGTATCTATGATCATCACATCAAAAAAAGCACTTTATTTGTACTACACCAGCTTTAGTAATGTTGATTAGTACAAAGTGTTATTAATTTCCACCACAGATTGCATTACAAAGGTAAAGATATGGGCACGTTTTGCAATTCCAGAACTGTAACTTTGGAGTTACTTTTAAGGGTTTGGCTGTTTTTTACACAACAAAAGCCTGAGAGGTGATTCACATTTGTACAATATGTAAATGTAAATATATCTCTCTACTCTGTAAGGGGATAATACAAAAGCTACCCAAAACATTTAAGGAATAGGCACTTTTGACACAGGTACTAACTTTTACCTTCAATTTTTCACAGAATTTTGTATGTCTGTAAACTTCTAACCATTGCTGTACACATCAAATGTATATTCTCCAAAAAAAGAGTCAGAACCCCTTCTCCTTAATATTTAAATATACTTACTTTTCCAGTTAGCATGTACAGCTCTGAAATGAGTAGTGACAAATTTAAGGGATTGGCCTGTTTTCTGTTATCTCCCTTGCAGTTGACTACTGTTTCTGCCTCCTGGAATCTACCCAGCAGCATTAGGGCTCTAGACAACTGGATGGAGAGATCTGACGCTCGCCTAGAGTCCTTTACATGTAACAACTGGTCCTTGGCTACTTGTAAAGCACGTAACGCTAGTTGTGGCTAAAAAGACACATTTAAACATTATAACTGATGAATGGCATTATTTATTCTGTGCAGGGGATGCCAGTTTACTGCTTTTAAACAAGTGAAGGTGCACAAAGCTTATTCATACTTCTCACCAATGCTTTCAGCATTTCTTTACAAGGGCACTCTCTCACTGAAAAAGAATGTGCAGGCAGTCACAATTTTTAATTTTCTAAATGCCAATAAAACATACAGATTGTCTAAGTGCAAGCAGATAAAATGGTGAACACTTGTTTTTAAAGGCTACTATCAAACAACTTTCCCAGAGCCAACCTACAGACTGGCTGGTTCAACTCAGATAAAATGATAATTATATATATATTCTTGTCAAAAACTGCCTGTGTTGTGTCATAGGGCATGCATTTATGCCTAAAAGAGACTGCATAAAATGTACATTTTGTCCAATATTTTGTTTGAAATACTCAAAGAGGTTGCAACCCCACCTGAAACAAGGGCAGGTGCAATTTCTTCACTCCAAGGAACAGTGAGAACAAATTGAATAATACTGGAATATGCTTTAAATGATAATTCATGGTGATCTTTACATATATATTTGTCTTTATTTAGCTCATTGTAAGTTGAAGTTTGGACCTTGTCTGCTGTGTTCTTTGGAGAATTCATTTTTCTAGGTGCAAGTCTGGTTGTTGATGAGCTCTGTGTCTTATGATGTTGAGGGACTATTTTTCTTGTTTTACACTCATGCCTAGAGGATAGAATATCAGTAAAAACTGTGACATGATTGTTCTATACCTGTTTCATTGCAATAAGCCGTGTTCCACACAATATCAAATTATCTACATGATGTTCCAATCCAAACAAAGTGTCCCCATCTTCACTAACTAGAGTTTTCTTTGATGCATTTTGCTCACTTTTAGACACCTTGGATGACCTCTGGCTTGTCTTTTCATTGGTCCCAAGACTTTTCTCCCATAGTTCAATAGCTCGGACAAGGAAGGAGAGATTTTCCTGTTCCTGTTGAAGAGTGAACCTGGAATTCTCTGAGATATCTCCCTTTCCAAAGTAATCTACATCTCCACTCTCACTTCTCATGTACTGGAACAGAAAAACAGCAATTGTGGGGAACAGTTTCAGCTTGGAAATTATAGTGAAAATAGCCACAGTTGTTTGCCATATATCCAATTTTATCACAATGAGTACCATCTCTAAACAACAATTTATGAAATATTTTTGTACACGGCCACTGAAGGTTCATTACTTTCAGGAATAGCAATATTAATGTCAACAATATGTATAGGTACAGCTCTTAAATTAAGTAATTTTAAGCACCTATACTTATGCATACATGTATATATAAACCCTATCAAACAGTTCCCTCAGTTCCCAATTGGTTCAATGATAATACCTCTAAAGCCTCTTCATGTAGGAGAACATATTTCGTGTAGCAAGCCACAGCTAAAGAACTCTCGGATCCAACAAGATTTTTGTCCAACAGGATAATTGCTCTATTTAACATCTCACCTTCAGACCTGCATAAAACAATTTAAGTGAAAAGAACCAAGATATTTCAAACTAATCTGTCTTCTTCAGTAATTTCAGTAATACAATGAATGTTTATTTATGAAACTAATAACTATGTTAATTGCTATTAAAAAGAAAAACTTAAACTTACATATTTATTCAACAATAACGACCAAAAAGGTGCAACAACCAATGAAAACTCATGCAACTAAAGAATGACTCACTAAAGTAAACATCTTGTTAAATCTCAACTAAAACAAACACGAAATATAAAACGATTGTTTTAAACAAGCTTACATGTGTTCTGGGTTGTATCCAGTAATACACATAGTTGCTGCCAATGCAACCATAACTTCAGCCTTGTGTACAGGTTTCTGTGGGACATCTAGTAGCTCACGCAATATGTGGTATTCTACTGTATACTGCCTCCTGTTACATAATGTAAAATACTGCTAAATATAAACTCAATCTGTATACACTGTCCTAGTAAACTGTGGAGCTCCTGATTACTCAGCTCAACATTTACATTCATGCTTAAATGAGTAAATTCTCAAATCAATCGACCAAATATAAGACAGGTGTTGTTGCAAATAGAAGTGTTTTTGGTTGATACCGATTTATATTCCCCCAACAAGGATGGCAGACCAAAAAAAGCACATCTACAAACAAACAAGAAGTGTTATCTCAGCATACAGAACCTGAAAACTCTACAGATGACCCTAAGACTAAATTTCTGACTTTCAAGTTTCAACCACATTTGTATTGCATCAGGTATAAAAGTTTGAACAATCACAAGAAGATTATAAGTGTCAAAATGTAACAAAGTTTTATATTACTGACCTTGAACACTGTTTCCAAGCTTGGTACTCTGCTAGAAGTAACCGACGACCCGAAAAACATTTGACCTCTTCACCAGAACATTTTACAACAGCATTTAATGTCCTGAAATTAAGCATTTAAAATCAACAGTACAACATAATAGAAATATACCTCTTGCTGTTTACTTTCACACAACTTTATATCTACTTCCATCATGTTAAAATTTCAAACATGTGTTTACTACACCAGTCTTAGTTGGAACCATATGCAGCAAGAACAACTAAATAAATAGAAGTAGTCTCTGATGAAATATAACTTGGGAGTAACTGGAGATAACTCAAAAAATAAAACAAAGATAGACGTTGAGTTGGCATAAAAGTGCCTTTCGAGCATTTCTTGGCGACTGGTGAGCCAAATAATGTCACATATGGACTGATATATTAATTAAATAATATACAGCTTCAAATGAAATATTATTTGACAAGACAGTAGATGATTTAGACTAACACAGAAACTGCTTACATAGACTGGAAAATCTCCTCTTTAAAACTGGCCTCTTTCTTTAGTCTGGTCCACATGACAGCCACATGTTTAAGACCATCTTCAACAGTAACAAGTGCCTGGTAGACAGTCTGAGTGGCTTCTTTCCATTTCTCTAGATGTACATAACAATCTACCAATTTCTCAAACAGCCTCATCAGGTTGGGCTGCAAAAGAACAATTATAACTTCACTCACTTGTTATGCAAAGAGATAAAAAAAATAAATGGAAAGAACACAGTCAAGATATATTTACAAACTAGATGGGTGTTCAGTAGAACACTTGTGTCGCC
>JAUMHA010255145.1:0-15236 GCA_032359765.1 Saxidomus gigantea | reverse complement strand
GTTAATGTTTTCCAACTTTCTGGAATCTCAATAACTTCTGCTATCCTTTGCTTGGAAGCAAGGTTCGTTATATGGGTGGCAAACATGTATTTCCAGTAGCTGTTGTTCCGGCATTCAACATCTACCGGAATAATCCATCTTTCAGTCATTGTCATATTCAAACTGCAAAACTGATTTCCAACATTGGTATAAGGTTCCACTTCTTCCCAACATGTTTTCCAGGGGGAGTCAACAGGAGAACCTTCGAATATTTTCTTAAACCCAGTTGGTCTATGCATTATGGCTTTGTGCCTACCGGTATGATTTGATTGCCCAATACTACATATTTCACCGCAGCATTGGCATGTTTCGCTACAACCTATCAACGAGCCTAATATAGTCGAAACAGTTTCATACCGTATTGTATCATAATGCTTTTCCAAGACAGAAAATTTTACAGACCTACTGATATATGTACACGCGTTGCTTTCCTTCAACTTCATCACAAGTTTTTCTAATACCACACAGGGATCGGTTTCATCGATAGTGTCTTTTTCGAATTTTCTGATATCATTGATTGGCAAAAATGAGTTAAGGGAACTAGTAATTAAGTCTATGCATGTTTTCATAACAGGGGCAGGAGTATTAATTTGGCGTTCTCTGTAATGTTTTATTCCGTCTTCAAGTTTCGTTCTTAGTGATATCAATGTTGTGGTCACATGTTGCTCCAAAAAGTGATCAAGTTTACTTTTAGCTAACGTATTGTTTACCCCTACGTATGTATCAAATAAAACAGACAAGCAACACTGTGTCCCAGCTTTCGGTGATCTTAGGTAAATAGGTAAACCGTCTTCTTCTTCCATAAGCTGGATCATTACATAGCACAAAAGTCCGTGTTTTGATCTCAGAAAAAGAAACTCCTGCTTTAATACGGTGGCTAACGCGTTTGCCATAGTTTGGAGGATGTGTTCTTCAGTTTCTTGGAATAATACGCGTGCAAAATTTTCTACAGTTTCGTCAGTACTGATTTGACAGTCTATTACCTCGCGGTATTTAGATTTAAAGTACTGCTCTAATAGCTTCAGGACTCTGTTCGGAATAACACTACTGTACCTTTGTAACATTTCCAAACGACTTATCAGCTCTCCACAAACACAAATTGCGAGGTCTATTTCGAAGTCAATCTTGATATTTAATGATCCACCGTATATAAGAGGGTGATTTCGGGCACGCAATACTCCGGTTCTGAAAATCTCAGCTTGATTAAACCTATTACAGTTCCTATCACTTGTAAGGAGATTTATAACTTGAATCATATCATGCACGACTGTTTTAATATTTTCTTGCTCATGTCCTGTAAAATAACGCATATGTCTTGGCCAGTAATTATCTGATACAGAAAAATTATCTAAACAATTACCCCTTATAGGTCGCTGTTTTAACACTTTCTCGATTTTTGCATGATGTTGAGGAAAGTATCTGTATATTGCGTTCACTGCGTCTTCTTCAAAATCAATAGAAATAAGTCTTTCCGTCTCTGGAAATATTTGAGTAACAAATTTCTCAAACTTTACTGTATCACTTGTATGAGATGTGTCCGGGTTGGTTTCTCTCAATATGAAATTGTCAATTTGGAGAAAAATACTCATTTCTCCATGTAAGATATCTAAATCTATTTTTTTCTGTCGAAGGTTTCGATGAAAATTGGTTAAACAATTATTTTTATATTCATTCATGGCGGTTTCAAAGGTTTCAATGCTGGAAACCCTAAACTTCTGTATTGCCTGTGAAACAAGTTTAGTACCGCATAGTTTGTCAATCAAGCAAGTATATTCAACCACACCACGTACAATTAAAGTTTCAACACCTGCATTAAATTCTACACTTACATGTTCTAGTTCAGAAGATTCTTGACAGTTTTCGATCTCAGCATCAAACTTAAACACGTCATTTTCAATCTGTCCTCGAACTTTCCACTGCATATGACATGTGTGTCGGTCTAACACTGACTGTGCTTCCGTTTCAATGATATTCCGAAATTCGTACACAAAGTTATCTGTCTTAATAGCATTCCAGAGGCATTCTATATGCTGTGTTAGTTCGTGTAATGTGAACGAGGACTTATCTTTCATAAGAGTATCTTTTAAGATCATTGCTTCTCGGCTGTATCCCGTACTTATGCATTCATCTGACTCACTATCAAACAGTGGAGGAAAGTAGTCAATGCTGTGTAATATGTCAAAGTGTATAATTTCTCCAAATCGTCTTACTCGTTCTTTTTCAAGACTACAGGCGGCCTCCGTATATTGGTCTAAAACGTTTTGAAGAGCTTTTGATTGTTCCAGTAAATTTATTTCATTTTTTCTATCAACATTATGATGCAAAATTCGACACTTTGGATGAAGTCCAACTAAATCCATTCTCAGAAAGGCATGAACAGCTATTGGTAGAATGTCTTTTAAATAAGACATGTTTTCTCCCATTATATTTATGATTGTTACATTCGAGAGTCCGATTACAAATGTTGCAAGTTCTCTCTCTATATTATCTCTTTCAACAATTTGATCAAGCGGCATATAACTTGAATAAAGTCCTTCTGTATCTACGACTAGTAAATAATCAGCGAGACAGTCATTTCTGATATCATCTGATACCTTAACAAGATGCATATAGACGCCTCGTGTGCACCTTCCTGGCCCAACTGCAAACTGAGACCCAAACATAACATTTAGTAATGTTGATTTCCCAGTACTTTGTATACCTAGAACAGAAATTATTTTAAAAGAAACATTTCCTAAAACATTCCGAATCTCCAGAAACAAAGTTTTCACCCAGTCTATTGGCACCGAATTAGACCTCCCATCCATTATTTCGATGGGATAGCCAAACAGTAATAACTGAATAGCTGCTTTCGGAAACCTCTCACTTACTCGGAATGAGCGAAGGCGAAGTTGGTTCACACCTAAACTAAAGACCTCTATCGGTACTGCACGCCCCGTTACCACTTTATACATTTCAGTATGTTTCATCGCAAACACAGCTTCATAAATCTGACCCATTTCTCGAACTATGTCACATATATTTAAAGCACTTTTGTCCATTTTTTGTTCTAGATCAGTCATTCTCGAAAGAATTTCGTCGTCTATCTCGTTATGCTTCATTTGGTCAATTAAATGCTTAAATTCGGAATATATTTTACTCATTTTAGAACGAGTAGTGTTTTCTAGTACCATATTCAGTTGTCGCAAGATAATTTCAGTTTGGGTAACATCAGAGTGTTCAGTTAAAAGATTTGTCAATGCAAGTACTATTTCAGACTGTAAATCAGAGACAAGATGGTACTGTTGTTCTCTGTATTCGTGTTTTAACTTGTTTAACTGCTGGCGATATTTTTGTGTATCCTCTTTTTTGTTCCATTTCCTTACTCTGTGTATTTCCTTATCAGTTTTTGCCCATTTCAAATAATATTTTCCTTGTATAGGAAATATTTCAGATTTTCCATGATCCCGGTATTCCCTTAAAATTACCTTGGAAATCGTAGCTGCCTTGTTAAGGATGTCTGTCATTATATTTTCGTCAACTCTCATACCAAGTCTTTCAGCTACGTCTGATATGTCTTGTACTCTAATAGTGCCTAAAGTTGAATCAATTTTACAGCACATTTGCTCTATCATTTCCGGTCGTCTCATCGATTTAATGGGAATAATGTGGTTATCGATGGGTAGTTCCTCAGAAAATGTATCAAGGTCAGAGTACTTTGCAATACTTTCACTGTCACTTCCAAGGTCAACAAAAAGTATAATTATTGTTTTGCAGTGACGACTCCGTTGACAAACATCTGCAAGCTGTCTGATATTTTCCTTATCTTCTGTTCTACAGACAATTATGAGAATGTTTGAGATAGTGCATAGATACTGACGTTGAATTGGATATTTATTGACATTACTTCTTAAGTTAAGATACATTGACGGCCCAGTGTCGTGTCTGAAATAAGGGGCAGCTTCAATAAGCCCTTTGCCCAATGCCGACTTCTTTTTTACACTTCCCTCACAATCATGATGAAAGAAAAAGGAATGGACCTTTTCTGATCTTGATATTATGTTATTAACAATTGAAGACTTTGATTTTTCACACTTACGAAAACGAACAATTGAAATAATTGTAAGATCATATTCAGAAATTGGTTTTTCAGCTAAATTGCAATCGCCATGACTAACGTTCTGACCTAATATGAAATTCAATGGCCAAAAATATAGAGCAGGTGCAGAATTTCTTTCAATCTGGACAACCAATGGAAACGCCTGTTTACACCCCCAAAAATGTTTTACAAGATCAAGTCTAGCCACAGGATCACAGCAAAGAAATACTGCTGTTGAGATGTCTAATGGGTGAATAGGAGGACTGTCGACATTGTCTTTACTCTTTGATGTTAGCTTTTCTGCCCTTATTCCGAGCCGATACCGATTATAGCATCCTGTAAAATTTCTGCATTTGCTATTGAAATGAGTTATTAAGTTGATAAATCGAAATGTTAACAACTCTTCTTTGAAAGTTTGAACATTGTCCGTAGATTTTGTTATAACAAACAAATCTTGCCTCTTCAAATGCTCGGGAAATACAAGTTCTAGTTTCAATTTTTCCAATAACGTCCTTAAATCCATACCTTTTTTATCGGAGTTCTGAAATAAAGGATATCACAAACATTTATGCTATTTTTTGCTTAACAGCTTACGAAGGACAGACAGTTTCTTTGTGTTCACATAAAACCTTAAGTCGCACGGCAACTGTTATATAGTTACAGACGCCTTTTATTAATTATTATCACATTTTATTGTATTTACAGTGGTAGTTAAAAAAAATTTCATGTGAAAGTAATACATTGTAAAAGCAGTTCCCTAACCAAAAGTTTTATATTCATTTGAAACTTAACCAAATGTTACCGATTTCATTGATTAAGCATCAGCAGAAAACAACACAATTTGAACCTATTTCTTTAAATTAAAACGAAATTTAACATGAAAGAATCACGAGATCCCATTCTTAATATTTCTTTGAGTAAGTCAAAAATGCTACTTGCACGATTTAAATTGTTATGACAGCTTAAGTAAATCAAAGCTGTGAGCGCTGAAGGCCTTTGGGCTAAAGATGACTTGGTGGAAATTAGATTCGCATCATCTTTTGAATGAAAATAACATAGTAAATTGTATTTCAATGTCTTTATTACGCTTATTGTTTTGTTTAGTAATATTATCTTATCGTATGCAACATTGAAACAACAGCTTGATCTGGTGTATCTTACCCTACTTTCCAAAAGCGCAGTTATACACTTTTAACAGTTAATTTGTATACAGTGTTTGAAATGTAGCATGCTAACTATGGCCTTAAGGCTTACAGCTTACAGCTGATATTTGTTTCTAATGAAATATCTTTCGGAAAACAGATCTGTACATAAAACGACATTAACTATTTTTAAACTAATTCTACTTTATGTCTCTATAACACATTCAAACTTTATAAAAAGACCACGTGCTAAAAGAGACCATGTGAATTAAGGGACCAGTTTTTTTAATAAACAGAACTTACTTCGCAAAATAACAAGAAATTATGTTACATTAAGAGACAGTTTTATAAAAAGACATCTTTTTCATCTTCACAAGGGTGGTCTCTGCACACAAATAACACTGTATTTTCCTTTCCAGATTTTACATACAGGGAAACAGAAACCCCTTGATCAATACAGAAATTCTTCTACTGTCATGACTTTGTTCAGAAAGCTAATAATAAAATTAATGCAAAACTCTTTGGGAAGGAAATAATTATTTAGGATCTTTTATTAGAAAAACATAAAAAACGGATATATTCAATGACATGTGTAAGAGGCATACCTAAAAACCGGATGCCTATTGTAATATGTCAATGGAAAGAATCATTTTCAAAACTAAAAGATCCAACTACAAAGATCTTTAGTATTACTTTGCTTTATTTCTTTATATCCTTCTCTTGGGAGATAGTCACATATTCACAAGTACAATACAAATACCATAGATTAAGATTAAATAAACCACAATAAATTAATGCCTTGCAAACATAAACATGCATAGATCTTCATAAATGCATGCATACTTGCGTATATGTGTTTATATTCATATTGCATACGTACATTCCTTTGAAATTAATACATGTACCGTTCTTTACAGTAACTGATCTGTTCATCTGTTCGACTGTCAGAAGTTCATGTTTTCTGCTAATCTAATTGCATTAAAATAGACACAAGTTATGCTCCGGAAAAGGAAAAAGTAACAAAGGGCAATAATGAAAAATATTTTTAGGTGGAGAGCGATATATTGGCATTTTTGCAAGACATTCCTAATATTATGTTCTCCTTAAAAGATGCATTTATCTATCATCTTACGTAAAATAAGTCTATTTTTAATATTTAAAAGAAATAGTCAGCTAGTCATACGATATGCCCCTTTAAAGAAAAAAACAACTTTATTTGTTTGGAAAGAAACTAGTTGGTGTTAAAATCAGGTGTGAATTACCTTACAATAAATCCTGCTATATTGTAACGCAATAAAAGACCTATGTGTTTAACAATTGCACATGATCTAGATCAAACATTGTTTTCATGCTTTATTGGTCAAAATCCACCATTTGCCCAACTTGAAGGTCTTAGCCAAGATATGTCAAACCTCACCCAAGTTGTTATTTAAATAAACTCGCACCAAATGAAATATATCAAATTTGTTATTTGCTTATTGCAATTGACGTCAATGGATTCGAAGAAAGTCACTGCTAGCAGGAGTATACAAACAATTTCTTACGAAGTTACTGGTTGCTAGCGAACTCACTTGTTGCTACGTGGCTAAGAGGTTGCTAAGGAAGTCAATAGTTGCTAAACAGTTTCTGGTTGCTAAGGAGGTCACTGGTTGCTAGGGGACTTAGTTGTTACTAAGGTAGTCAATGATTGCTTAGTAAGTCATTGGTTCCCCGGGGAGGGCACTATTTGTTAGGAGAGTAAATTGTTGAAACGAAATTACTAGTTGCAAGGCGTAGTCACTGGCTGCTAAGAAAGTAATTATTTGCTAGGGCAGTCAATGGTTGCTAGGGAAACTCCGCGGCTAAAGAAGCCAATGGTTGCTAACGAAGTCATTTGTTCATAGGGGGCTAGTTAATGTTAAGGAAGTCACTTGTTCCTACTAAGAATGGTTATAAGGAGACTCAGTTGCTGCTAAGAAAATCATTTGTTGCCAAGAAAGTCACTGGCTGCTAATCGTACTGGTTGCTAAGGCAGTCATTGGTTGCGCGGGGGAGTCACTGGTTGCTAAGAAAGACACTGATTACTAAGGAAGTCAGTGGTTGCTAGGTAAGACGCTTGTTGCTATAGGAAGTCATAAGTTGCTAGGGAAACTCACTGGTTGCGAGGGAACTAAGTTGTTGCTGTGAAAATAACTGTGAAGTAACTTGTTGCTAAAGAAGTCACTGGTTGCTAGGGAAAGTTACTGGTTGTTTATGAAATCAGTGGTTGCTAGGTAAGTTGCTTATTGCTTTTAGAACTCACTGGAAGCTAAGCAATTCCTATTACTCATAATGCAGACAAGGCACTACCAGGGTTTGGTCAATTTTGACCCCAGGGGTATGATCTGAACAAGTGTGGTAGTGGTCCATAAGACAACGCTACATAATAAATATCTAAGCTTTATACCTCATAATTTTGAAGAAGAGTTTTAAGATTCTCCTATATAAGTAAGCCCTTGGTGGGGTTTTTATTGACCCCAGAGGCAAGATTTGAACAAACTTGGTTGAGGTCCACTGGACAATATTACCCACCAAATATCTAAGCTCTGTACCTTTTTTGGAGAAAATGTTTAAGCGTTTCCCTATGTTAGTCTATGTAAAACAAATAACCCAACGGGTCGGGCCAATATTGACCCGAGGGGCAAAATTTGAACAATTTTTGTAGAGGTCTACTATGAAATGCTACATGCCATATATCTAAGCTCTGTCCCTACGGTTTCAGAGAAGTAAATTAGAGTGACCCCGGGTCGGGTCAATTTGACCCAAGGGTGATGATTATTACATTTTGGTAGAAGTCTACTACGCAACGCTACATGCTAAATATATTAGCTCAGTGCCTTGTGGTTTCAGAGAAGACGGATTTTAAAGTTTTTCCTATAAAAGCCTTTATAAATTTAAGTGACCGGCAAAGTGTGGTCAATTTTGACCATGGTCCATGCTTTGAACAATTTTGGTAGAGGTTTACTAGGCAATGTTGCATGCTAACTATCTAAGCTCGGGACCTTGTGGTTGCAGAAAAAAGATTTTTAACGTTTTTCGTTTCCATAACCATGCAACCAGAGTTCATGAAATGGAATTCCTTGAACAGCTTTGGTAGAACTTCACGCAGGGAACATTCCTGCCAAGAAATCAACATTTTGGTTTCTGAGGAGATGATTATAACATTTTGGTAGAGGTCTACTAGGCAACGCTACATGCTAAATATATAAGCTCGGTGTCTTGTGGTTTCAGAGAAGACGGATTTTAAAGTTGGACGGACGACGGACAGACGACGGACAGACGACGGACATGTAATCACAATGACAGCCCGCCATGGGTACATCTTGCTACGATGAGCTTATAAAAAGGTTCCAGTATAAATTTCCGTAAAACATTTCTGATTTTTTAAAATTATACGCTTCCAAATCGCTTTTGAAATTCTAGAACAAAAATATAAACATAAAATGTTGCGGAATCCATTAACATTCCTTAATTGCTATGCAGATTTTTATTTGTGATGTTAATTCTAACCAATACTTTTATATTTTATCGTTTAGTATATCATTTCAGAAAAGATTTTATTGCCGGAAACTGTGAAAGAGCAGCTTTCAATAATTAGCTTTATGTATTATTTTCCTTGGAAAGTTTTTTGTCACAAGTACGCACTGTATGGAGTGCTCTTAAAACAATCATGTTATTAATATATCATACAGCAGTTTCTTGCAGCCTGAATTGACTGACAATTGCCCTTAATGCCTCATACTCTTCAATAGATTTCCAGGTGTCTGGTAAATCTTCAGGTAGCTCAAATTTGGTCTTTAAAACAGAGTGTTTTTTCACAAATATCATCTTCCATACCATAGATGGCTCTGAACTGTGGTACGACGCGAGTTTCCAGTTCGGATACACCTTGCTGAAGTTTGAAAACTGTACCCAATGGTTATCGTGCCAAAAACTGTTATTTTTCGATACATGCTGAGTACACGTCTCATATGACAATTGTTTGGTTTTACTCAAGTGGTATCCTGCACATCCGATCGGTCGATGTATGTAACATTCATGCTCCCCAGGGTGCTGGCTACTGTATCGACAAAGTTCCTTACAAAAGGGACATTGTTTGTGGCAACCAATCAGGACAGTACACAGATCACGGGCTAGCACGTCTAAAGTTCCATTTGACATTGTCCAAGCTCGAAATTCGTCAAGTTTTAGTTGTTTTGAATAAGCCAAGAGCTCTTTAGCAATTTCATTTTCTAACGAGATGTAACGCTGAGAGAATAGTGTGCAGTTATTTATTCTATATGAATTTAAACTCATATCCATCGGACTTAATCCTATTTTAGAAGCGATATCTAAGATAAGTTCCTGCGGTGTTATGACTTTATTATTTCTTGAGTCGACGAATTCATTAACAAGTTTTAATAGTTTGTCAACTTCTGAAGTCACAACTAAACCGCATTCATCCAGAAAAGGTTTACTATGTATGACATGCAATAGAATGGTGTATAGGTACAATGTAACTGCTGACACAGGATAGTTTACATACTCTAAAAGTAATGTATCGTCCTTATTTAGAACGATTTCTTTCAAACAGTTTCCCAATAGCGCCTCCTTAGTTCCTACAACAGAATGCCAGTTGGATTTATATAGGCTATTGCGTAATATTTCTTTACTCTGTAGTAGAATTGAGCGCCGTATAACACGATGAAGTATTTGCTTCAGTTCAGCGGTTACATCATTAATCAATCTGTATCCTTTTATTGCAATTTCCTTTATGTCGGCCTTAACTGACAATAGTTGTTCATCTTCTTTATTCCTCTTTTCAAGATCAGCTACACAACTGCCAGCACTACAAAGAAGCATATCAATGCGAAATTTATTCGTTATTTCGGTATGTTTGTCTTCAATCTCAAGACGATGTTGCAAATGCTTTTCTATCGTTAGAAGAATCATAATCGGATTTCTGTTAGAATATGGTAATTGCCTGACTTTTATACCGTTCAATTCTGCATCATACTCCTTTATAACAGTTTGCCGAATATCCTCCATTTTAGATAACAGGTATTCCGGTGAACTCCTTTCGAGAGGACAATTTAAATGCCTACTTACTGATGGTTTGAAAGTTTGTAGAGACATTTGCTTTACATTTGATTCCTCCAATAGATATTTATGAGCTGGACACACAGTATGAAGTGCAGCAGTTGTATCGGAAAGAACATTATTCTTTTCAGTGTTTATTGCAACTGTCCACTCGTTCCAGGTTTTTTCAAAAGCTAAATCTTCCTTGTCTGGATGTACAGCTTTATGTCCTGAATACAGAGAGAAGAAATGCTTGTACTGGTCAATACTTATCGGACGGCCTTCCACTTGAGCGTAATAGTTTTTAATATTCTGCAAATCAGATTTTGTGTTGCGTTCCACAACATCTTCAAAGGTTTTCATGTATTTTTTTTTCCAGCTTTCAAGTCGATCGGTACGAACCTTTTTTGGTTCCTCAAAGAATTTTTTCAAGTTTTTCAAATGTAATTTCTCAACAGATTTAGTCAATGCTAAATATTTTTCCCGAACATATGAAATACTTTTTTTCTTATCAACCGATTTTTTCAAGTCAGCATTAATACGTTCTAGTTCTCTTAAATACCCGTTTAGTATTTTAAAATAACCGTTGTCAAGATGTATCCTTGCCTCTGTTTCTAAAGTTGTCTTAAATTCATACACAAATCTGTCCCTTTTTATTGCTGTCCATAGATTTTCTAAATGGTGCGTAAACTGACTTAGAGTACTAAGATCTGAACTACTCTCAACAAATCTAACCAATTTGGTGCGAACCATTTCTGTTTCATAACTATATCCAGTACTCACGGGAGCCATTGGTTGCTCTCCCTCCAACAACGCCGGCACGTAATCAGTATGTTCTGAAATACTAAATTCTATAATTTCTTTGAAAAGTTTATCTGGAATCTTTTCGATTTCGCATGCCTTTTGTGTGAGTTTATTCAGCACTGTTTCTAGAAAATGTCCTTGTTGCAGAAGTTTTTCCTTGTTTCGTTTGTCAACATTATGATGAACTATAATACACCTTGGATGAAGCCCTACTAAATTCATTCGAAGGAAAGCATGTACAGCTATTGGTAAATTATCTTGTAAATACGTTGCATTTTCGCCCATCAGATTAATAACGGTGGTATCTGCCAAACCAATTACAAATGTGGAAAGTTCATTATCATGCTTCACATACTCATGGGAAGTGAGCTCAACAGACTTCAGACCTTCCGTGTCTATTGCCAGGACATAATCTGTTTTCAAATCATTCTTTAAGTCATTCCCTATTTTGACTAACTGCATAAAAGCGCCTCTTGTACAGCGTCCAGCACTTACGGCAAATTGGAGACCGAATAAAGTATTAAGGAAAGTTGATTTTCCTGAACTTTGTATTCCTAGAACTGAAATTACATGAACACGTACACATTCCTTTGTATATGTCGTTATGGCTTCAGGAATGGTCTCTAGAATGCATTTTACCCATAACATTGGAACTGAGCAAGCTTCGCCGTCTAAAATTTCTAACGGGTATCCTTCAAACAGTGAAATACATGCAGCCTTCGGGAGCTGATTATGATGAATCTCGTAATCTTTAGCTTTTATAAGTATTACGTTTTTTGGGGAACAACTTTTACAGGCTTCGAATATCTGTCCCATTTCTCGTATGAAATGTTCAAGTCCCAAGGAAATGTTTGTTTTTTGAATGTCTAACTTGGATAACTCTTTATTTATCTTCAATCTATCTTCCTCGTTAGCCTCTTCCTGTTTTACAACAAGTGCATGGTACTTCTTGTAGAATGGAGCCATGTTTTTACGGGATAAGTTATCTAAATAGAGCTTTAAGTATCGTAAGAACAGTCGTCTACTTTTTTCATCAAAGTGTATTAACGCATAACAAAAACAATGCATTGGATTTGAAATCCCATCGGAATGTATCAGCTTTAACTGGCCTTTCCGAATGTGTCTTAACTTTTCTTCAATTTCTTTTCGGCTGCCGTACTTTGACATTTCATCAGCTTCCAACTGCTCGAACCTGTATAAGTCACGATCAAGTTTTGACCAGTCCTTCCAAAACGTCTCTTGAAGTGGAAGGAAAACTTTTTTTCTGACTTCAACACTTTTATTTCTTAAATGGAAAATGACAAGTTGAGCATTATGCAACGCACGCTGATAATGCTTTTCTTTCTCGTCAGTATAGATGGCTCCTGTTATTGGAATATCCTTTAAGGCATTTGCCTTCTGATTATTCTTTTCCATTTTATCGACATTGTGTTGCAATGAGATTAAAATATCCCATAATCTTGAAGATTCCACTAATATTATATCAAGTACTTCGCTCGGAGTTTCAGGGAAAGATTCTATGAACGATTCAACCTCACTTATAACTGGTTGTCTGTCTGTCAGCAAAACTACTACGCTTGAATTTTTTCCAAGTAAAGAACGAACAATTGCTTTTGAATCCTGAAGGGAATTTACAGTGCAAATAATTATTGTTACGGTACTCATTTCTCCAATCAGCTGCACTTGTTTTGACAAATGTTTGGCATCACCCCGAAGGTTAAGAAAAAGACGTGGACTTAAAAATTTGTCAGTAGACGAATCTTTGGGCAAGAACCATCCTAGTTCTATGAGACCGTTTGACAGACAAGACCTAGATTTTTTAGACCCCTCTGAATCTCTATGGAAAAACATTGGGTGAGCCTTTTCAGGCCCGCCAATAAAACAATTTAGTAAAAATGACTTTGATATATTCTCATTTTCACCAACACGTATGAAAGATATTGTTTTAACCGACATATCAATAAGAGGCATTTCTTCTCCGTGTCCTTGAGCAACTAAACATCGCAATGGCCATAAATACGCTGTCAAAACCCCGGTTTGGATTTTTTGTATAACAAAAGGTATCGCTAGTTTGCATCCCCATAAGTGCATCACCAGATCTTGTCTGGCGGTTGGTTCGCAACACAGAAATACCGATACTGTAATGTCTAATGGATGGACAGCCGTCCGCTTTTTTTCCAATTGTTTGTTTAGCCTTTCCCGAAGACCCATTTTTGACATATTGACTGTGCTGCTTTCTTGTGTTTGCACATTCCGTGCATGGTAATTATATCTGGTGATATTGTAAATAAACTGCCACGGTATCGGACAATTTCGTTCTGTTTTATTGAGAATACTTTCTCTTGTAATTTGATACAAGTCATCTCGTGTTAGTTTTTCTGGATAGTATTTTAGTAATTCTATTGTGGTGAGTAGGTCAACGATTTCCGACGGTAAAACAATTCCGGCCATTGTTGCGTAAAATGTTTTAGGATTTTTCACAAACTATCAAATGTTTCTGGTACATACCTTTACTGTTAGCAAAGCACAACATTATCCATTATCAAAAGGCCAGTTTCGTTTTAAAGACGACATTTTCGAAGTATTCACATCGGTCTTCTCTATAAAGACCTGAAATTTGGTAATAGATAGATAAGAAACAGCTGAAGTTAAAATATAAAGTTGTTCAAACATTTGATTAATTAAATCATGGACCTACGAGGGATGATAAAATACCAAGACCTTCGTAATAACTCCAAGACGCTTTGGTGTGCTGTAATTCTGTAATTATTGTAACGAGCATAACTGATTCAATACGTATCAGTTTCCGAAATATGTCAAGAAATAAAAGATAATGTAAGTTTTATTAAACTTTTTGTTTGTCTCATTATTGGAGTATAACGTAGGGACGCAAATTTCATCGGAAAAGTCCTCCATTATTTTTGTAAGTACTTCAGTGTGTGACGCACGAGTCGGCATTTTTCCAGTATCGCGTCAAAAACATTTGATTTTAAGCTGAGCTCATCCAGAGGACTAAAATAGGGTTTAGAGCAGTAAAAATGCAAATAAAACAGCCTTCTTTCATAGCAATGGAAAGAACAGTCCTATTTTATGCCACTAAAATTCAGAAACCCAAAATATTCGCCCACTTTTATTATGCATCTGACCGATCCCTACGCCAAATTCTGATAGACTTTGTGAACAACTTTAACTTACATTTTTATCTCAAGTCCAAATGAATCGTCTTCAGTTTAACGTCTTTATCAGTTACCCTCTACTGCCAACGATCTGAATATATAAGCGTAACACTTCTTTGTTTAGATAAATGAAATTGTATTTTTAAATCACCATACTGGAAACTAGGGTTATTGGACATGTTGAAGGTAGTTTGTCAGTAGGAACGTTGCAGAATGCATCCGATGTTTTGTAATCATTCAACATTTGCTTCACTGTATAACAATATAACCTTTTGTTTTTGACTGTTGATACAAACAAGAAAACCCGTGATACATAGTATCACAGCAGGCTCACAAACAAAACTGACATGTGAATACTTTGGAAATTGGTGATGGTTGATGTTGAGGCATGTTGAAAAGCAAACTTAAGGTTTCCAGCTCATAACGGTTAATTTTTCAATTTTTATCATCACTAACTATATCCTTTCAATGATTCATATTCAAATTCAGAAAGAAATTTGCCATCTAATTAAAAAGATTTATGGAATTTTATATCCCTAGCCTAATCTTGTAAATAACTAACTGGACGGTACCCCAGAAAGAATAATTTTTCAGTATTCAGTAACCATTATATAACAATTCAACATAATTTTGGTAATAAAGTATTCAGTATACACTGAATAAATGTGCTATGTAATTTTAAAATCCTTCCATGCATGACAGAGTAATCATGCATACAGTTTTCCATTACTTTAAACACTAAGTGTGACCTTGGCCTTTGAGGTAGGGACTTGGGTCTTGTACGCGACACATCTGCTTGATGTGCTAGACATTTGTGCCAAGTTATTTTAAAATCCTTCGAAGTATGATAAAGTTATAGTCTGGACACAAATGTATGCATATATACAGGATTCCATTACCTATAAACTCCAAGTGTGACCT